>JACGTP010000010.1:0-30273 GCA_023678845.1 Mischocyttarus mexicanus
GTCCCGATGACCGCGTACACACGTACCACACACATATATATACATATGTATCTCTATCTCTTTGTACATATGTATATGTATATGTACACTAAACACGTTCGAAACCGCGTTACGTTAGCCGGAAATTCACTAGTGACAAACGTATTAATTTCGTCGCGTTTTCGTTTAGAAACATGTATCGTTTTCCTATTGGTTGACATTTTATACGACGATATTTTTTTGCTTTTTTTTTTTTAAGCTTATAATCGAACTCGTCCTATTGTTGTTGTTGTTGTTGTTTGTGCATAAGAGAAAAATTGTAATATTCTCATATATCTCTAATGTGAACAAAAATAATCTTGATGTATTATTTATTCAGAGTTTAAACGATAAGTTTTTTTGAAAATATATTTTTTCAAAGTTAATTAATAAATTAATAAATAAACAGATTAATTAATTTTTTCGAAATTATAAATAAAGAAAAAGAAATAAAATGAGAAGTAACGTATGTGAAAAGGAAATATACTTGGATACGAGATGGAAAGAAAATGTCTTTTTCTTGCGATTAAAAATAAAATTCGAATTAAAATTGTAATTGAGAGTATAATATATATATATGGTATGTGATTGATTATTTTATTTAAATCTAAGGTCAATTAATTCGTTAAAAATCGAATCGATTTAAACACGCAAATGATGATTTTAAAGACGAGCTCGTTTTAACGGGATCAAAGGTGTATTCTCTCTCTTTATATACATACATATACATACATATACATATACATACATATACATACATATATATATATATATATATGTGTGTAGTGCGATATTATTACCAGCTTGTAGAATAGCGTGCACAGTATCGTTGTGGCAGCCGATTGGTCGTGAAGGTATTAAATACTCGGACTCGAACCCTTACATAAAGATATCAAACGTCGGTTATAAATCAGAGGAGGCAATAATCGCAAATAAAGCTCGAACGAAGTGTATTTCATATTGGATCCCTTGTAAATTAGGGCCGAGTTCGCTTGAGAAGAAAAATCAGTAAGAAAGAGAGAGAGGGAGAGAGTAGGAGGGAAAGAATCGGTAGGTTGCTGTTTGAAAGACAAAGATAAAACCATTGCTTCAATATATTTTTCTTCTTCATTCTCTTTACTCGTATATCATTCCTCTTTTGCTTCTACTTATTCTTCTTCTTCTTCTTCTTCTTCTTCTTCTTCTACTACTACTACTATTACAACTACTACTACAACTATTATTACCAATACTACTACTACTTACTTAGATAAAATTGACGAGAAATTACACGTTGCATGGATTTAAAGCAAACTAAAATTACATATCTTACGTTGTAATATTACGTGTTGTAATATTCAGGTTTTTAAGAATAAATTGGTTATACATGGAAAATAAGTTCATTATTATAATATCGTCTCTTTTGGAAGAATCTATATACTTGATGTTTCAAAATATACTAACACTTGAGTAGCAATTTTAGTATATTTAAAATAATAATAAAAAGTTTATACAACTACTGTATACCCAATATGACCATCTTTTCAAAATCATAGTCAGTTTCTTTTTGTATTATACGTGTTGGTTGAACGATTTTCATAGAAATCACTTTAAGTGGCAATTTTAAAGGTTTTAAAATGAAAACTTTCAAACGTCTTATCATAGATCTTTTTAATCAGGTTTTCAGATAAGAAGTTTCATTGTTAAGTTATATGAATTATTAAGTGACATAAACGGTTGATAATTTTCGAAAGAAAATCATTATCGAGTATATGATTGTAGGAATTTTTGTATCTACTTATTTTAGCGTATTTCAAACTATTCCTATATTAATAATATATTTTGAAACGTCCTGCATATATATATATATATGTTTACACGTTACATATATCGTAGTGGTAAGAAAGTGTTAATGAAAACGATTTGAGTATCTACAAGAATCTTAACAACTTTAACAATCATATACTCGATGAATAGTAGTGTGGTGGGGGGGTGGGTGGGTGGGTGGAGGATGGGAAGGGGGAGGAGGTCTTCTCTTTTCTCGATGTAATTTGAAATGTCTGAGAAAAGAGTTAAATTAACGTGTTAAGTAATACGTAGGTACAGGATATAATGAAGTCGATATAGGAAGGATTATATATGATTCGATATTTTTTCCGCGTAAAATATTTTACTCACATGAATGTGTATGTGTATTTATTCTGTAGGTATATATGATAAACCATAAATTTGAAGTACCGACTCTCCTTATTAACGTTCCGCGTGAGCAAACATTACGGCTTTACTAAGTAAACTTAAATTAATGTAATACGTGAAACAGGAACTTTTCATTTGTATATGATGAAAAAATAAATCTAGAAATAATATTAAATTGTGGAAAATAAAGGTACGATTTAAATTCGAATAATAAAAATTACTCTTTATTTGTAAAGGTAATTAAATCGTCTAATTTTTTGATAAATAAAGATCGAGTATTCAGTAATGTATTTTAATTAATGTACAGGATTGTGATCTAAAGTTTTGAAAAAATTTTTCGTTACAGATTTTGACAGATAATGTAATTACAAATTTAGATGATTTTTGTCCACATCTCTTTGCAAATTTGATTTTATAAATTTATTCAAATATAAAAAAGGGATGTACAATTTTTGTAAGAAAATCTACAAAATCAATTCTATCTTTATCTTTTTCTTTTTAATACACTCCTCTGTATCAAATAATATTGGAAAAAAATGTAAAAGAAAATTATTTGTAAAGGAGAAATCTTCGTTAACATATTTCAAGTCGCGATCGGTAATTGTAACGAAATAATACAAAAAAAAAACATCTTCTCTTCAAACGTTTTAATTTAAGATTTATATCTTTCTCTTTCTCTTTCTATTCCATATACGCGTGATCGTTCATTAAAAGCCCGGATATTGGATTTTAATGAATGCCTGACCGAAGTACTATTCTCCCTGGACTTGAGATTAACGGTTTATATTTTGCATCGTTGTGTGTGTTCATCGTCGTAGATCGAATACCTTGTCTAACTTTTAGAGAAGAGAGTTTCTCTTAATCCAAATTATATATCTACCTTGTTCAGGAGTTCTTCCTAATTGATACTTATACTTCTCTCTTTATCTCTCTCTTTCTCTTTTTCTCTTTCTATTTTTTCTCTATTTTCCACTACATTTAACTTTTTCTCATTTTATTTATTTCTGTCTCTTTCCGTCAACCTGCTTATCTTCTTATCTTTTTATTTTTTTTATTTCTCATAATTTTTTTCCTTACCTTTTTACTTTACCTTCTTACTTTCTTTTTCTTCATCATCATCATCATCTTCTTCTTCTTCTTCTTCTTTTGGTCCAATCGTTCGTATTAAAATGTATACACGTGATTTAAATACAATCCCTCGTAAAACGAGCCATCGATCTGCAAACCCGACGTGTACCACAGACCCCGGCCAAGTCGTCGTTCCTCGCCTAATGTATTAACCGAACCCGAATATCATCTCTGTGTGTGCCGATTTATTAAAAATCATCGCTCTTTATACATTCGAATCGATTCTCTTTTTGCATAATGCATTAGCGTAGTCCTTGCATATAAATCGACTTTTACGAAGTACGACAGGAGATAGATAGAGGAAGAAGGGAGAAAAGGTGAAGCACCGAGGAACAGGAATTGAGGAATAAGATAATAATCAAATAAAAACAAGAAAGAAAGAGGAGAGAGAGAGAGAGAGAGAGAGAAAGGGAGAGAATAAATAACACAAATAAAAATATATCGAGGGTTTAAGAAGGAATGGGTCGGATAAATCGATTAATTAATAACGTTTATTCATTTAATAATAAAATCATGGAAATAATAATTCGATGTAACAAAAAAGAAACAGAACATGTATTAATAATAATAACAATAAAAAAAAGGGAGCAAAGGAAGTTGAAGAAATGGGAAAACTCGATAGAGGGGAGAGACGAAAGAAAGAGAGAGAAAAAAATAAAAGAAATTACAGAAAAATAAAATAAAAAGATGAAACAAAGTTGAAAGTTTTTTTTCCCCTTTTCCCTTGATTTTACCCTCTTTTATGTGTGACGTAGTAGTAAACGCGACTACCGCACGTTACAAATGTGATGTAAAAAAAAAAGTAAAAAAATAAAGAAAGTACCATAGAGAAAGAAAGAAAAAGAGAAAGAGAAAGAGAGAGAGAGAGAGAGAGAGAGAGGAAAGAAAGAGGAAAAGCCATTTCTTTTCTCTCTTTCCTATAAAAACGGATGGTTTTGTCTACAAACAGCTGCTATATTTTTCTTTTCTTCCTGTTGTGTATACTTCGTTGATACCGTTAGAGACGAGTAAAGTAAAGTAGTATAAAGTCGATTCTTTGGGTTCCTTTGTAAAGAAAGAGAAAGAAAAAGAGAGATGGAAAGAAAGAGTCGTGGTGAGGTGAGGTGAAGAAAAAAGGGCCGTGGCTTCAATAATGTCTTCGTAAAGTTTCCATAGTCCTGTGCGTTATTGAGGTAGCAAGCATTTGGAATTATTTATTTAGCTAGAGGAGTTGCGGATTAAATCGATCGACATGAAAGAAAAATGAAAAGAAGATTTTGTTGGAAAAATATAGACAATCATAATAACAATAATAATAATAATAACAATAACAATAATAATAATAATAATAATAATAATAGCTATGACGATAATAATGATGATGATGATGATGATGATGATGATTACAATAATAGTTATTGTTAGAAGGTTATACATACATGCATGTATTTTCAAAGAAAAAAAAAAATTAGACTTTAGTATTTCCATTTAATGTATATATATATACTCTTGAAGAATACTCTTCAATATTTTATTACTGTGGACTACAATCATCACGATGTTAATGGAATTGCAATGAATTCCTGTATGATTTCCAGTTAGACTCTCTTCGGTTCTTCAATAGTCGAGCCACGGCTACGTGTAAAGTCACGCGAATCGTATGTATGGTCACGCAACGTCAATTATTAATCGTTCTCCCTGTGTGAAAAAAAAAAAAACAAAAAACAAAATATTAATAAAAACACTAGAAATAAAAAAGGAATAAACAGACGAGAAGAAATTTTATAATGATCGACGATAAAGTATGGGGTTGGGAGGAGGAGGAGGAGGAGGAGGAGGAGGAATATGATTAAATATATCTTTTAACTTCATAAATATTTTCTATCTTTCTCTTAAACACATACACATATATAAATACATGTATATTCATGTGAGAAAATTATTACGTAAAGAAAATATTTTCTTATTTTCTTATTTTTCATTTGTATTTTTATTTAGTAAAATTACCAAACAATAAATGGGAATAATACAAAAATTAACACACGCATATATATAATTACATACACATATACTCTTATACAAATCAACTTGGAAAAAATATTACGTAAAGAGAATATTTTGTTATTTTTCATATGTATTTTTATTTTTGTTTGATAAAATTACCAAACAATAAATAGGAATAATACAAAAATAATGAGGGTATGAGAATTTTTTAATGATTAATAAAAAAAAAAGCAGAAAGAAAGAGACAATACAAATCAATAAGTATTCTTATTTCTTTTGCATATAAACACACACACACACACACACACACATATATATATATATATTAAATTAACATACAAATCCAGGTAGGAAATTATGTAAAAAAAAAAGAAATTACTAAACAATAAATGGAATAATAAAAAAAATCAAGATAAATGAGAAAAAACAGAGAAAGAGAAAGAAAGAGAATATGAATCAATAAGACATCTCTCGTTTTTTCAAACCCATACATACACACACGTATACGTGGATGCATGTATATAAAGAAATATATACGCAAGCGTGAGAGTAGTCAATTTAAAAATGCACCAGTGTAAAACATTATTTATTTCAGTATACTACGTTCTTCATTTTCCCAACCGATTACTGTCATTACTAAAGTTACTTCTATTTTATTATTTTATCTTCCTTCTTCGTTCTATCTTCTTTTGATTACTTCTACTTTATCTTTTTTGTTTTCCTTCTTTTCCTTAATACATTGAAAATTTACGATCGACACGTTGCGTCCCTGAAAGCTAACATAAATCCTGTCTACGTAGGTATATTCATATACCTGTATATATAATAATAAGAGTTAAGAGTGCATGCGTTTCTTTGAATGATTATGAATGTCGTCATCATGAAGCTGGTAAGGCCAAATATATACACACACACACACACACATACACATATATATGTATGTCAATTATTTATGCAAATCTTGTTGTAATTCCATGCGATAGATCTTTCAAGAAGAAAGAAAAGGGAGGTGAGAAGGGTGAGAGAAACGTTGAAACGACTGCATTTATTATTATTATTTTTTCTTCTTCTTCTTGTTCTTCCTTCCACTTTCTTCGATTTAAATTTTTCAATTTTGTTTTATTTTTTCTCGTAACTCTTTCGTTTTCTTATTTATATTTTTTGTAATTTTCCATTATCCACGAATTACTTAAAATGCAGTTTAAGTGCACGCAACGCAGCATGCAGTATTTTCCGTAATATGTAAATCGAACATGAAGTTTTCTGCGTTGAAATTATTCCATTATAGAAAGAACCACCAACCCCAGATGTTGTATCGATTTTTTTTAAAAAGTACCTTTTTCTTCTTATTTTTTCCTTCTATTTATTTGTTCATTTATTTGTTTATATATATTTTTTTTTCTCTAAAGAGTTAGATAACACGATCGCGAAGGTAATGGAATTTCTTCCAAGTTTGTTGAAATGAAATTTTATCGTGTCACGTATCGATCCGTGTTTAATATACTTTCCTATAATTATTATTATAATATTAAAATTCTCATGGGGGATATATTTTCTCAGGTGTCTAGGTATCCGATCCCTTTAAAGGCATCTGTGGGAACAAATCCCAACACAAAAAAGGTCTCTCTTGTGAGACATTATAAAATAATATATAATATAGCTTATTTTATTATTTTATTATCCAATGAAAATTGAATGATTGTTACGATTAAAGGGATTATTTAGAAATAAATTACTTGACATGTTTAATATATATTGTTAACTATATTTGATTGATTTTAGGTAATGAATATTTCTTATTTTTAGAGATCTCAAATTTAGAAGGATATATATATATACACGTATAATAATAAATTAGGTTGGATAAACATTTTGATAGATATATTCAAGATGCAATAATTTTCGATTGAATAAATAAATATAGTAACTTTTTATTTTAGTTACTTTGTTTGTGTTTGTGTGTGTGTGTTATGTTAGTTTTCAAACGTACACAAATATCGTCAAATCAAATTAACATTATCAGAGTTATGCAATTTTGAAACCATCTGGATGGAAAATTTGAAGAAACTTTTTACTCGCAATCCAATATTATTATTATTATTATTATTATTATTATTATTAATATAAATATATTATTACTCTTGGTATTATTTATTTTTTGTATATTTTATACCAGACTTTGTAGGATTATTTTTTATGTATTACTATTATTATTATTGGTAACAGAGTAGTATTATTTTTGTCCGTATATTTTATACCAGAATACATGGGATTATTTGTTATGTATTATTATTATTATTATTATTTTCTTTTTCCGTATTTTTATACCAGGATTTGTGGGATTATCGTTGGTTGAACGAACAAAAGTCAGATTCCGTTCTATTGTGTTTAAAAAAAATTCTTTGACTGGGGTGAACGCGTTTATTACTCTTTCGTATACGTTTTCTAAATGGACAAGATGTTATTTTAGGATCTCTAAGTTTAATGGTATGATTTGTTTGTGTTATATTATACCTGGATTGAATATCGTGATGGTTATTACAATACAAAGTTTTCTTTAGTAGTAGTAGTAGTAGTAGTAGTGTTATTTACGGTTTATGGTATTTCAGTCTTGTGCAACTCCTTTCGTTTCTTATATATATTTTTTTTTTAACCTATACTAATAAACAAATATTCTTATGTTACCCATGAGTCATTAATCTTTTAAAAAGCAACTTAAATAGAATTTTATTTCTATTAATTTTATTATTTTTTCTTTCTAATATAATTTCTAATAATAATAATAATAATAATAATAATAATAATAATAATAATAATAATAATAATAATAATAATAATNTAAATATTATTATTATTATTATTATTATTATTATTATTTAATTGTTATTAGTATTAAAATTAAGTATTATTTACTATCCATCAATATACTACCTGTTTATGGTAGTCATCTTACATGTATAAATTAATACGTTACTCGAGTATGCAAATCTAGTGGCGATTTAAATGACCTCTGGGAATTTCAGGGTAGGCCGTTATGCGAACTTCTACATAACGGTTTAGATCTAGTTACATCTAATACTTCCGATAGAAACTTTATGCAACATGTGCTCTTAATATCATGTCAAAATGCCGTATTGTATTGTATGTATTGTATGTATACAATACAATACGTATTAATACGAAACATTGTAATTAAGTAGATACATATTCTAATACGTGTACCATAGTAACACATAGAACGATAGAAACAATAACGGTAGCTATTGAAAAGATAATGCTATTTGAAATTATTTCTTTTCAAACCCCTTCACGCTTTTGAATTAATTCAATTTGTGTGTTTCATTCTTTTTCTTTTTTTCTCTTTCTCTCTCTCTCTCAATATTCTTTTATTAACGTTCGTTGGGAAATTTCGTGTCATGGATATAAATTAATCTAACGTAATTGATATCGATCGATTTTCTGATATTAAATTATTATATACATTCGGACTAGGAAAACAAAAATTAATAATAAAAAAAAAAGACGTAAAATATTACATACTGAAAATTAATTTTTCCTAAAACAAATTATATTCATCTATTCTTACTTTTTTTTCTTTTTTCCTATCGTATTTTTTATAATAGAAAAATAATGAAATAATAATTTGAAATAACGATAAATGGATAAATTATACTATTACGAATTATTCTCATATAATTATCGGTTTATTTTATCTCTCCATTCACGATGATTAATGATCCTATTATGGATTATACGAGTTACACTTAAATAAATACACATACGTGTAAGTGTGTATGTGTGTACCGATCTCTTAATACAGTAGTTAAGTTTTCAAGGACAACTTTTTTTCCTTCTCATCGGAATTCAATGATAATTAACGATAGACTAGTAGTAGTGCAATTGCATTCTCTCATAAATAATTAATCGTATCGGTTAGTCTCTGGATAGAAGTACGGCTAAAACTAGTTGCCCCAAAGTCGTCCCGATTAAATCTCTTTCCCTTTCTCTACTTGTCTACCCTCACTCCACACCTACCACCTCTCCACCTTTTCCCCCTTCCTATCTTTCGACCTTCCAACCTTCCAACCTACCCCTCTTTCACCGATTGTTTTACCTCTTTCTACGCTATTTATAGGAGGGATATCTTTAACTCTTTGAACTCGATTTTTTTTTTCCAATCTTCTTTCAATCTCTTCTTCTTCTTCTTGTATTT
The DNA here is from genome assembly GCA_023678845.1 of Mischocyttarus mexicanus. Taxonomy (NCBI): domain Eukaryota; kingdom Metazoa; phylum Arthropoda; class Insecta; order Hymenoptera; family Vespidae; genus Mischocyttarus; species Mischocyttarus mexicanus. The sequence continues at coordinate 9,518 of JACGTP010000010.1, forward strand.
ATTTTTAATCAAAGTTCTTTTAATTAGATTATATAAAATACTAGGTTAGTTATTTTTAATAGATACAGTAATTAATTTATTATATATATATTTTTTTTCTTTTTTTTTATATAATTATATTTCGGTCTACTAGTCGTGATTAAATTATATATATGTTTAATTATATTATATATAATTATTTTTAACAAGCTAGCAGTTGATCGATGAGTATACTTGTCATATGAAAATAGTAATTACGATATGCTATTTAAAGTGTAAATAGTGTTAAGTAAATGTTGTTATGTTATTAGATTATGTTAAGATGTATATGTGAGATGTGTTATTAATTTGATGTGGTATGGACGAAGGGCGAGTTGTTAAAGTTTTGGGTTCGTTTCTTGAAAAAACGCCTTGTAAACCCGGTTTGGGAAACAATAAATAAATAAATAAATAAAAAATAAATAATATGCTATTTAAATTGCAATTTTAATGAAAACCTAAAATATATATATATAGGGTGGATAAAATAAAATAAATTCAGTCAATAAAACCTAACGTTACGTGTTTAATCGATTAGCATTTTCCAGATTTTACAGGGAAGTTTGATATTTTACAAATAAAATCTTTGATTAACATAGATCTTTAAATCTACTCTTTCGATGTAAAAATTAATCTTAATATTTATTATTTCTAAGTGATTCGATATAGCAAACAAGTTTCTTGAATGTATGAATGTACCACAAAGAAATTTTCTCACGTTAATATCGTTAATTTATGATTTTAAAAGAAATGTTATTATAGTTTTGTTTAAATATACATTTATAAAAAAATGTTTAATAATATATCAGTATAGTATTATTAATAAAATGATATAATTAATGAATAATAATAATTTTCTTTTCTTATTATAATACAAAATTTATCGACGTGTAATATTAAAATATATTACCAGTAATTTAAATGATATTATAAATTTCAAACGTTACGTCATTTTTTATTAGACGCAAAAGATAACTGGGTCATAAACGAGGTTAATCTCTTATTATCTCTTTCGTATTATTTTTATTATTATTATTATTATTATTATTTTTTTATTCATCTCTCTTTTATCATATATTTTTTCATTTCTCTTCCAGTTTTCATTATTTACAATGCATTTGTTGGAATTTCCATATATATGTATGTAAAAATTCCTATATTTTTCATCCTTTATGAGTTCCTCTTTCCATTTAGAAGAATTTTAATTTAATTAAATTGAATTTTAATTAAATTTAATTCTATTTTATTCAACTTATGTGTTATATTATCATGAAAACAATTTTATTTTTCATCTATCTACGATTAATTATCTCGAAATTGTCTTACGTTACTGGAAAATAAAAGGTTTGGTAATTACGTCTCAACGATCAACGATTAATTTTCGATAAAAGTACTTATACATATATACAGACTTAAATATATATACACGTTTATGTATGAAGAAGAGAAAGAGAGAGAGAGAGAGAGAGAGAAGAAAGGATATTTTAGTAGATGGAATTCGTTCGAAACGATCGAGCAACCAGGCCATTATCCTAACGAGTGCACAAAGGATACAGGATCACAAGGTATAAAGGGATCCTTTCGATAATTGGCCAATGCGAGAGAGCGTCGAAAATCTTGACGATAAAGAAACGACCGATCGTAAATATCCTCGCGAAGAAAGAAAGAAAGAAAGAAAGGAAGAGAGTGAGAGAGAGAGGAAAAATAAAAATAAAAATAAAAATAAAAGTAAAGGAAAATAAAAAAAACAACATAGAAATGAAACTAAACGAAAAATAAAAGAAAAGACGAGTTAACGAAAGACTCGAGAGAGAGAGAGAGAGAGTGAAAGAGAGAGAAAGAGAAAAAGATAGATCGTGTCACGAGCGTAGTTACATCGAACGCACCCTAAAGGGGGTCCCGTAAACTCAAAGCTAATGGGGTTGTATCGGGCTTTACGATCGAACTTAGCCACGCAAATTGGCGCCACTTGTGGTGCATTTAAGGTAACCGAATGCGAGAGAGAAAGAGAGAGAGAGAGAAAGAAAGAGATGCATCTTTGTCATTCGTATTAAAAAAAGAAATCCATTATCTAGTTGAAAAGGTTTCCCTAGGTGTGTGGGCTCCTTTAAATGTTTCTTTTTAGATTAATTTCAACATTGAAATCATATTCAATTTATATTAATCTTAAAATCAAATTTATTCCCATTTAAAAGAAATATATTAATTGATAAATAATGAAATATTCTTTATAAAAATTTAATCAAATTCGAGGAAGATAGAGAGATGCATCTTTGTAATTTTTATTACAAGAAGAAATGCATAATCTAGTTGAAAAAGTTTCCTAAGTATGTGTGCGATTCTTTTTTTTATTTAAAAAAAGTTTCTTTCTAGGTTAATTTTAACATTTAGATTATATTCAATTAATACTTTCAACGAAACTCATTTTCGAGACTTCTCTATCATATTTTATATAGTTTTTAAAATATATCGCGAAACTGCAAACCTAATTTACAAGTATTAGAAAGTTTTGCGAGGTAAAATGTGTGTTATTTATTTAGTTTGATAATCTCGTTAAGTAACTTTTTGTTTCTTAGTTAACTTAAGAACTTTTTGGCTAATCTTGGTTAATACGTAATAACGTGTGTGATGTAAACATTATTTATGAGATTTATATTTACCAGTCGTTTTAATATTTTCCCATATTTTTCCATTAAATTTGTTGTAGTTTTCTTTTATAACAAAATATATTTCATTACTTGTTATTTGTTTTAAATAGAAATCAATTTGATTTTTACAAGATTTGTATAATTATCTATAAAGTATCGATTTTTATTATTTTTGTTTTAACTTCGAATAGAAATAACGTTTCTATAATATTTCGTTTAATAAATTTTGTAAAAAAATTTATTCACGTAATATACACATATACATTATACATATACATATATACATACATATACATATACATATACATATATATATAAATATACATATACATATATACATATACATATACATATACATATACATATACATATATTTATACATATACATATACATATAGTTATACATATACATATACATATAGTTATACATATACATATACATATAGTTATACATATACATATACATATAGTTATACATATACATATACATATACATATACATATACGTAAACATATACATATACATATACGTATATATAAACGTTCGAATTTAAATAAAATATCAATCTAATTACGGTCGAATAATTTTCTCGACGAAATTCAATTAATTCAAACAACTTAGGAAGCCGATAGTGTTTATAAAAGTTCTCATTATTTTATATCTATTTCATATTAATGGTTTATTTTATACGACGAGATTACAAATTGATTTTAGTATTATATTTCTCTCTCTCCCTCTCACTTTCTTTTTTGAATTTTTTTTATTTTATTTCCTTCTTCGTTGTACTTAAATACCTTACTCGAAGTACTTTAAAGTGTCCTTGTACAAATTCACATATATATAAAATATAGTATATATATATATATATATATTTTTCTCTTTTATCAATACCCTGACATACTTGAGAGAAATCTGTAGTATAAAAGTAAGAGGCTCGTTGAATGGACGCATAGATGCAACCAGGGCCACTCATCGTATCATTCGTGTCTTGGTAAGCACGAAGAAAAGCTTCAAGAGAAAAGAGAAAAAGAAAAGAAAGAAAAAAAAAGATAGGAAATTCATGGACTCTATCGTTAATATTAGTTTCAAAGATCTTTTTTGGTAAAGGAAAGGGGAATAAAGATATATTTTATAGATTTGATAAATAGGAATATAACATAAAAAAAAGATCTTCTTTTAAATCAAAGTCTTTTATACGACGATCGAATCATATTAAAAAATTTTATTTCTTTCTTGCATTGGGAAATGTAAAAGAAAAAGAAAAATAGAAAGATAAATTTTCAATTTTAAATTAAATTAAATTAAATTCTATATTTTTTTTTTCATTTTCTCGTATAAAATTAAAGTACCTCTCTCTCTTCTGTTTCTACGAATTACGAATAATATTTTTATTCCAAATACTTCTTATAAAAATATCTACTAAAAATATATTCCCCTTTTCTCTCTCTCTCTCTCGAAATTAAATTAAAATCTTCTTTTATTTTTCTGATATTAAATCAGAACGTTCTCTTCCTTTGCAAATGGTAAATAAATATTTGTACAAAAAATATATATTTAAAAAATATATATACTGTATTCTCGTTTTCATTTATTCTCGTTAAATTAAATTGATGTTTTATGTTACATATTTGTTTTTTCGATATAAACTCGAAATGTTTTCCTTGTTTGATTACGAATAATATTATATAATATTTATTATTATTATTATTATTATTATTATTACTTTTTCCAACAATAATATATTTATTAAAAACATATCTGTATTTTTCTTTTCTTTTTCTTGTTGCATAAAATCCAAACGTCACTCACGTTAATTACTACAAACATTTTTAATCGAAATATTTATTAAAAATATGTATTCTCTCTCTCTCTCTCTCCCTTCTTCGTATTTTTTTCTCTTATATAAAATCAATATATACTTCTATCCAACAGATTACGTATTACAAACTACAAATATACATAAATTTATTTAAAATATTACTATTTTACATTTTTAATCGAGAAAAACAAAAATAATGATCAAATATCAAATTGTATTTTTCTTAATAACCTTCTTTTTGTTTCTTTTTTTTTTTCTTTTCCTTCGTTGTATAAAATAACAAAATCTCTTTTCGTCTGTAATAAAGTCGCATACAACACACCATTTACGTCTGTTCGTGGACACGAATGAGAGAAAGGGAGATGGAAATAATGATAGAAATAAAGAAGGAAATAGAGTGAGAGAGAAAGAGATAGGAATTCTCTGGTCTCGGGACACGTTGAACACGCGTATGGGTTGAACGTCCTTAAAGACTCAGGTGTGTACCCCAGGTGTTCTTCGTTCCGCAGGCAAACGCGTGAATGAATGACGAAATAAAACTATAGTTAGGTAGTAGGCTCTGCGACACGAAGAAGCTGACTGCTTGCTTTCTTGTTGGTTGGTTAGTTAGTTGGTTGGTTGGTTGGTTGGTTGGTTGGTTGATTGGTTAGTTAGTTGGTTGGTTGGTTGGTTGATTTCGAACAAACCTAAGATCCACCTTCCTCTTCTTCCTTCTCTTCCTCCTCTTCCTCCTCTCTCCACCTAATTTTCTTTCTTTGTAACACCTGTCTCTTTCTGATTTTGATACGGTCATTTCGCAGTCAGTCCCATTTGTTTGTCTAATCACGCGTGCAATCATCAACCTATCCTCTCCTTCCTCCTTCTTTAAACGATTAGCAATTTAGATTATTTCTATCGATAGAATGAGAGAAAAATAAAAAATATGAAATATACATTAAATGAAATATCTCGATAGAGATGTCACGAATGATTTATTATTATTTCTTATTTTTTTTTTTTACGTGATTATACATTTTTTCCATTTAGATTTGATAGAAAGATAAGTAGAAATAGAAATAGAAATAGAAATAGAGAGAGAGAGAGAGAAAGAGATAAAGATAGAGATAAAGATAGAGACTAGGTAGAAAGTAAGTGTTTTAATCTACGACTGGTTTAGATATTATTTTTGTTCTTTTTTTTCTGATTTTTACGTGATATATACTAGCTGATATTTAACTATAATATATACACGTTCGTATCTATGATTAATATGTCAGGTTTGATTAATTAGAAATTAATTATACTTGTATTAGTTTGAGGAAAAAAGAAATCTATTTATTTGAAGATAAAAATCATTTTTAGCTTAAAGTAATGGCTTAAAATAATAATAAAATAATTAATATATTAACAATATATTAATTTATATTAAATTTATATTAATAATATATTAATAAATATATTATTTATATTAAATTTATATTAAATTATATTAATAATATATTAATAATAATTAGCTTAAAGTAATAATAAAAAATTAACAGAAAATATTTTCTTTCTTTCCCCAATCTAATATTTTCCTTATCCTTTTTTGTATTATTTCTTTTTTTCTTTTTAACCAATTCAATTCTCCATCTTGAAATGTACGAATATAAAACTCACGAATTACATTTGTTTTGGAATAAATTTATAATCGATGATAAATAACGAAATAAGATTATCTTACAAAAGAAAGAAATATCGCAAGGTTTATCTTTATTTTGTTTAAAAGCAAGGATAATCGTGATAATGAAAAAGAGAGAAAATAGATTAGACAGTGTGAACGCGTTTAATAATATTTCGAATCGAAGTTGGCCGGATAAAGAAGAAAATATCAGAAAAGGGAGTCTCCTTACGCCAGTGGGTTGTGTCGATCCATGTCGTCAAACCGGATTCCTGACTGCCAAGGTCGCTTCTTCTCCAGTATACTTCCAACCATAGCCCCCCTTCACGAATGTCTACTCTTCTACTCCCTCTTCTCTCATTCTTCCTTCTCCTCCTCCTCCAATATCTTTTTATTCTCTTATTTTTTATTATTCTTATTTCCCTTCTCTTGTATTCTTATTCTTCCTTCCTTCTTCTCATCTTTCTCATCTTTCTCCTTAAACGCATCCACCTCCACCTCAACCTTCCCCCTATTTTGCAACGTCATTGTTGTTTGCTCTTGCCACGAGCAAATGCAATTTTTTTTTTCTCTTTGGAAAAATGTTGTTGTGTTTCTTGTTTATTTTACTTTTTTTTTTATTTCTTCCACATAAAACCTTCGGGCTATTCGTTCCATTCACTTATCCCAGAGCTGAAGGGAAAGAAGAGTAGGAAGGGGTTTGCGGGGCTCGAGGTTNAAAGTTGTATTACTTTGCGGTACTTTCTAATTAGCTTAAAATATTTGAATAATATTATCACACTGATGGAAATAATATTGCGTTAGTTTGGATTTTATCGTTAATTCGAAATTTATTTGATATTACTTTGTGTTCTTTGTTTATTAAAGTTTATTCGTTCTTCTTTGCGCGATTAAACGTTTTTTCTTTTTTTAAATTTAATTAGACCGATAAAAAAATCAACGTCAGTTTTTATTATTTCGAATATAAATATTGTATTATAATAATGCGTTGTATTTTTTTTTTCTAATTAATATCGAATAATTAGAAGAAGAAAAAACATAGAAATAAGTATAAATTATTTCTTACGATGAAACAATTGATTCACTAAAGTATAATTAATTTTCTATCAATATTAATATTTCTTCTTTGTTTTTTTTTTCTTACCTCTCTAATCTAATGAACGATTAATTAGTATATCGTAATTATAGAAATTTGCAAAATAGAAAGTTATCGAGTGAGTGGAATTAAAAAAAGATAAAATAATGAAAGTGTTATCTTATTAGATATATATTTTGTTTTCTTTTTCTTCTTTTTCTTCTTCTGATATTATACTCTAGGAAAGTCAAGTCTTCGTTATCATTCAGTTGATTTATCTTATGGAAAAAAAATTTTAATTCGAATAGGGAGAAAGTCTTATGGAGTTAATTCGATTTGCTAATCTACTCCTCGATCTGGCATCCTTCTCACGAGTAATAGAAAAATAAAATGAGAAAGAAGAAGAAGAGAGAGAGAGAGAGAGAGATAAAAAAAATGAAAGATAAATGCTCCTAACTCATTCTCGTTTCTAATAAATAATCAATTTCTCCCAAGTCTTTATCTCTTTCACTATCTCCATCTAAATTTCTTTCATGGCTGACCTAAAATCAAGCTTACGCTAGAAGAAGATATATTATCAGTAATATGATATTACAAATGACTGACTATCCTTTTTTTTTGTTTCTTTCCCCTCCCTCTTCTTCCCTCTTCCTCTCTCACTCTCTCTCTCTCTCTTTCTCTCTTTCTCAATTTATTAAAAGTATTAAATTTTTTATTTGGGTCACGTTTAATAGTCGTCAGATAGTATTTCATCTATTGAATGGGGGAACTAAAATAAAAGACATTTTTAAAAATCTTTTTCAAGAATGAAAGAACACAAAGAGATAGAAAGACTTTTAAATTAGTTTTTAATAAATATTCTATTTTTTTTTGTCTATATTTCTATCTCATTCTTTATCTATTGTGTTTATTTATGTCATAATATTCACAGTTGATGATTTAAAGTCAAGATATCTTAGAAAGAATATATTATGAATAATTTATATGTATATATGAGGTGTGATCAAAAAGTAAGGTAACTTGTTTGAATTTCACAGGATATCTAGAATCAATTTTCGTTTTCTTTTTTTTCTTATGTTGGTACACTTATCCCGAACATATGTTCACAGTTTCTGCTATATAGTATTTTTAGTTTGTCTGTGAAAAGCATAAAGTTTAGAAGTGTTTTGCGTGTTCGGCGATTTTCTGTTGTCGAGAAAAAATAGATCAAAGAATTTGCATGGAATTTTGTCTAAAAAATGGAATTAAGTGCTCGAAAACACTTAAAATGTTGACAGTGGTATACGGTGAGTGTACTCTGAGTAAAAAAAATGTTTATAAGTAGTAAAAGATCTTCCAAGAAGACCGAGAAGATGTTAATGACGAATCTTGCCCTGGACGTTTCCAGCGTGTCAAAAACTGATGAAAACGTTGAAGAAATGAAGAAAATAGTATCGAGGAATCATCGAATCGCTATTAGAGAAGTTGTCGATGATTTTAGCATCTCGTTTGGTTCTTGACAAGCATTTTTGACGGGGATGTTTTGGGAATGGGAAGCACGTCAGCGAAGTTTGTTCCAAAACTGTTTAATTTTGACCGGAAGAATCTTCGCACGAGTATCGCTTATGAACTGTTGAATAACATCAATGATGATCCTGATTTTCTCAAAAAAAGTCATAACTGATGACGAATCATGGGTATATGGTTATGACGTCAAAACCAAATCCATTTTTTCCGACAGCAGAAAATCACCGATCACGCAAAACACTTCTAACCTTTAAGCCTCTCACAAATAAACAAAAAATGTTATACAACTGAAACTGTGAAAATATATTCGAGATGAGTGTACCAACATAAGAAAAAAAATATAACGAAAATTGATTCTAGGTATCCCGTGAAATTCAAACAAGTTACCTTACTTTTTAATCACACCTCGTATATATTTTTTTTTTCTAGTCAAGTCATCATTTCATTCATTTCATTCATGTTTTTTTAGTATTTTTAATATTAATCTCTGTCTCTCTCTTTCTCTCTGGAACAAAAAAAGAAATATGATTGTTCCAGTTGTCAAATGAATAATAAAAATTTCTCTTTTATATACTTTTATCTTATTTCTTTATCGTTTATATCTTTATTTCTTTTTTATGACCGACATGAAATAAAATCTATTCGAAAGAAAATTATAATAGCACGAAGCACCGAGTATACGTTACGAATGATTTATTTGTAATTCAGCCATTTATTATGATAATGGTTTAAATTCCTTCGAAATTACATGTTCTTTATTTTATTTCCTCAAAATTGATTAACATCGCTTTTATAATAATAAATAAAAAAAAAATATATTTAATTCAATATATTTAATATTATTTTATAAATCTAATTAAAAAATCGTATAATCTTCTGTATTATTTATTAATTTTTATTAATTTTAATTTAAAAAGAAAAAGGTAAAACAATGATACTTTTATTATTATTATTTTAAATATAAAACACTAATTTTGCATTTATATTTTTCGCGTATAAGAAAGAATGAAAACAAGATTGAAACAGAAATATTAAAGTTAGTTTCTAATAAATAATAAAATTTCTCTTTTATACTTTTATCTTTTATCTTAATATTGTATCTCTTAGTTTCTTTTATAATTTTATAGCTGACCTGAAGTCAAGATATATTTGAAAAAATTTTATTATATATTTGAATGTGTGTGGTATTACACAAATTTTTATTTCTATATATTTAGTATTTGTATTCTTTAGTTAAAGTCAATTCGTCGTCGTTAAAATTCTATTTCTTTTTTTTATCTAATAGAGAAAAACAAAAAGGAGAAAATATTATTATACTCTTATTATTTTACATGTAAACTGTTCACGTCATGACACTGTTCAAAAACTTTCACTTCGTTTACTTCGCTCGACATTCGCAGGATGTACAACCAAACGAACCCAAGCTACATGATTGCTCGCTAACGAAGCTGATTTCAAATTGTAAATACTGGAGAAAAGGTGTCATTCTGGCTTTCACCATTCATCATATCGACGATTCTTTTTTATTTGTTTAGTTAATTTTTTTTTATATTTCTTTTGGAAGTGGCTCAAAATTTTCTTAAATGATATAATAACACTAGGAACTACTTTAAAACTTGTTCAAATGAATGATTAAAGTTAAACAAATCTTGATAATAATAATAATAATATTATATAAATTATTAAATACACTAACAATTACAATTGTTTAATATTTTAAACATAATAATATATTTTACAAATGTTATTTTATAGAACATTTATTATCATGCAGATTGAATGAAAGTTTATTAATTTGTTTTCTTGCATTTTGCATGAAGAAAAAATTATTTATTAAAAATAAATATAAATTAATTATCGATTATTTTAGTGTCAAAGAAATTGTATTATTCGAGATTTTTGAAGTATTTATCGTCAGTTAAGCTTGAGTAACATTAAAACAACGTTTATAATTTTATAAAACAGATCAAAGGAAATAATTGAAGGATATGAAAAAAAGGAGTAATTGGTTTTACAATAATCAACAAAATTCTTGTGTCCCACTTTCTTGAATAATAAACATAATAAATACTTTATTATCCCACCCTTGGTTTTCATTTTCTTCATATCATCGAAATGTTACGGTAATTGAAATGAAAGTGGGACTTGTCTCGTTCAAACGAGATTTTTGTCCTATATGAAATGTATTTATTCATATGTTTTTTTTTCTCGTGTTAATTAAGTATTATAAAATACTTGTATACAAAAATACTTTATACAAAAATCGAGATAATTCAAACGAGTTTAAAAACCTGATACATGTTTCTTAAATTACTTTCGCAATATAAATGATTTAAAAAAAAAAAAATAAATAAATAAAATGCGATGAAGGAGATATAATATTTTTACGGCAATATTTTTTAATTTTATATTTTTATATATTATTTTATTTATTAAATAACCAATCTTATTCTCAATGATTTAAGAATTAATATATCGAATAAATGAATAAATAAATAAATAAATAAATATATGAAAGTGTAGTTGCTTTCAAAATGATTTAAAAAAATAAATAAATAAATAAACCGCAATGAAGGAGATATAATATTTTTCCAGCAATATTTTTCAATCAATATTTTTATATTGAATTTACTAATAAATAATAAACTTCAACAAAAATATATTAATTTGGTATATATAATATTATTTATATTAAATAACCAATCTTATTCTCAATAATTTAAGAATTAATATATCCAATATATAAATTAATAAATAAATAAATTAATTAATTAAAAGTTTAATGTTGTCTTCAAAATGATTTCTTTTTAAATCGTCACGAACTTTCAGAGCAATCCAATAAATAAATATATATATGTGTAAAGATCAGGATCAAAGAGAGAAAATAAGAAGAAAGATAAATAAAAATGTTGGAGGATCTCGAATGGAGGTAACCAACCATAATGAGCTTGCATCCAAGTGCCCACTGTTAATCGTCAGAAAATACGTCGACGCGAGAGAGAACGAGATTAATCGTTCTAATATCAACTCTTCTTATCGATTTATCGATCGCCATTAAATCGGTTGCATTTATCTTTCTCTTTCTCTCTCTCTTTTTTCTCTCACACACACACATACGCACACACACACATACACACACACACACACACACACACAATTTCCTTCTTCTTCTTCTTCTTTCTATCTACCTTTTCGTTCTACTCAATTTCGTTTTCTTATCGATCGTACACCCCTTCTCTCCAAGGTAAATTAAATGTCATTGAACTTACTACTTACTTCTAAAAATGATCTTATAAATTTGTCAAATAGAATAAAACGAAGTAAATAAATAGAACTTATCGTATTTCTAATTAAAAAATTTTCATCTCGTTTGTCTTATTATCAACTCTTCGTTCATTATAAAATTTTTTCTATTATTAAATATCATTATAGCTTGGTGAAAATATTATTACAAGGGAGTTTTATCTATATTTAAGGATTCTTTTGTTAGAAATATCTAATGTAACATAGAAATAATTACATTAATTTATTAATCTATTCGAAGTCAACGTACTATCTTTGGTGGATCTGTTTGCGAATTGATTTAATCGATTAATTAATACAATTCTGGATATAATTTAATAAAGATTACTTTTTGAATTAAAATGTTGGAATTAAAGATTCAATGGTATATTGGGATTGGATTAATGTTTTATAAATAAATTTTTGTAATATTTTATATATATATAGATTAAAAAACATTTTAATAATATATATGTTCTATAATAGTATTATATAATACAATATAATATGAATTAATCAATAAATTGAATTGCATATGCTGCTATAATTAAGCTAATGAATAATTTTATCCGTACGAATTAGTAAGTGAACTTTGAATAAATTATTGAATCGCGAAATATTAAGAATTTAAAGCTATTGGATTGGCTAATAATATCATAATTTTGAAATATTTTATATATAAATTATAACAAAAGCTTAATTTATTATATAAATAAATATTTATTTATTTATTATCAAAATATATTTATATATGTTTTTAATTCTATATAAATACTTTATTATAAATAATATATAATATATATTTATTAATATTATAATATATTTATAATAACAATAAAATTTGTTTTACAATTTCCTAGAAAAAAAAAAACGTTCTATTATTCAATAATCATTTTTTTTTAAATTAATTTCTAATAATATTCTAATAATATTAATATAAATACTAATATTACTATTATAATCAATTGATTTTTATTAATATCAATTATATAAATAAACATATATTAGTATAAAAATCTGCTATAATAGTTAATAATAATAATAAATTATTTTTCGAATAAAAATATATTAATTTCTATAATGAATCATATCAATCATATCAATCAAATGAGGTAACAGATTTGGAATGAATAATATTTCATTAAATTAAATTAATTTAGTATTATTATTTTTTTTTTTTTTAATAATTTCGATTTTAATTTGGACGTAACGGTCGTGTAAGATCATCGAGAGTTCAGTTCGAGTAGATCGAGTGCTTGTGCTAATGAGTACCTCGATACTATGGTGGCCTAACGATGGATAATGAATAGACATTAATGTATTATACAGAAGCTGCTGCACTTGCATTATAGAAGAGTTGCATGGAACTTAGGTTAGTGCGTATATATCGTAGTTGATTGATAGTTTCGTTCAATCCCTCTATATCTTTCTCTCTCTCTCTCTCTCTTTTATTTGCTCTCTCTTACATACAAACATACACACACACGTATAAACATACATGCATATAAATTCGCATACTCTTAGTGTACTTAAGTATACTTCTTCAAAGAAGCAACAGCTGATTACTATCCTTGTGTTCGTGTACAATGTTTTCTAATTGCTTCTAACTTTAAATCAAATTTAATCTACACGTGTGGGTATGTGTGTGCACATTAAAGAAATTAATATATTTATGGTTGTAATATATATATATATATTTGTATCTGTTTAAATGCATTTTAAACGATATATTATGTATCAACATTAATTAAATTTTATGATACTTTTTATTTATTCTTCACATTATCTTTTAGTTGAGCCAAGATAGATAATAATCTATCTCATTTGAATAATTAGATAACTTATATGCATACGACATGTTAATCAAGTATGTTTATTATTACTTTTTCTTAATTTTTTTTATATCAATGGTGATTTCGAATTTAAAATCAATGTTGAAATTTATCTTAAAAAAACATGGTATACGATATAGTAAGAGTTTTAATATATAAAAAACAGTTTTATTTATCGTAGAAAATAATTTGAACGATCAAATGTACCTAACACATTTTGTTTGTAACATATAACTCGTCTCACAGTTCGAACTTTCGATATCAAAGATCGATAAGGAATTAAACATCTATTATAAAATAATTTTAAATTATTATTTAAAAAGAGACTCCGTGTGTGTGACACAACTTGTTTTATATTCGTATTAGAAAATTGTAGAAATATTTTAATTAATTTAATATTTATATAAGTAATTAATTTTACACAAAAATAAAAACGTTTTATCTATTTATCTATTTACAAATAATTACTAATATTTATGCATATACACACATACGATATGCGAGGACACAAAGACTTGGAGTAATGCGATTTTCTGCCTAAAGTGCACCCACCTAACGACGACACAACACACACACAGTCCCTTTGCACTATGGTTTTGTTGGAGGGTTCTGTACCGAAGCAAACACATAGAAGAGAGCTTTCCGAGAAGAGATACAGAGAGATAGAGACAGAGAGAGGTTTCGAGTATTCTCTGTATATGTATACATAATATGTATATATATGCATACATATATAGATATTTATTTCTGTGCATATTTCGCGTGCATATATACAAACTTGTACAATACATAATATATATGTATATGTTCAGAGAAAGAGAGATAGATATTTGTATGTTTGTGTGTACATCTGTGTATCTGTGTATCTGTGTATATGGTATTTGTGTATATAGAATAGTATACGTCGAGTAGAAATACAATCGTAATGCGACCACATTATACATAAGTAATTAAACGAAGCAGCGCCCGAGGTTCGGCCGAGATGTATGTACGTAATTACATTTCAAATCCCGTAATTGCTTATTCCGGATATTAATTATCTCTCCATCGCGTTGTAGAACTTTGTCTTACCAGGAGAAGAAGAAGAAGAAGAAAAAGAAGAAGAACTTCTTCTCTCTTCTTTGGTAGACGACCTGAATTTTGTTAAAATGAGTTGGATATATCTTCTACTTTGTTTTTTTTTATTATTATTATTATTTTCTTATTTTAATTCCTTCTTCTTCTTCTTCTTCTTCTTTTTCATTTCCATTTTCTTTATTTAGAGTTAAGATTAATATTTTTTTTTAAACTTTGTATGCATTAGAGTATATCCTGGATAGAAATTAATTATCGTCTCCGTCGACTTTATTTTGAGATTATATTAGCTCGATGTATATGCATGTATATGTATATATACATATTTACTTAAGTATATGTATAATATGTAATATTACATGTATTATAGGTAAACACAAGTACGTATATCGAATTTTTTATAACGTTGCGAAATTACTTTATATTTTTTTTTTCTTTCTTTTTAATTTTAATATCAGACGGTTATACCAGCTGACCTAGAATAGGTTTTACTTGATGTTATTTTGAGATATCAATTATACGTTTTATTTTATTTTTTTTTTGTACATTTGATCAATCTCCTATAAACAATTGTATAAGAGATATATGTTATTATGATATATATTATAATATATATTATAATATATTTTATTATGTATAAAATAAATGTATTATTTATGTATTATTTTATATATACATAATAAAATAATAATATATATATATTTTTCATTAAAAAATAGTCAAGCTATACAAGGATTCTTAAAATTCCAAAATTTTTAAGCTAATTATATTCCATATCTCGTATTATAATATTAATTACTCAAGACTAAAAACTTTTGGCCCGTCTATGAACATTTTTGACGGTAAGTTTCTCATAAAAAAAAAATTACCATAAAAAGTACTATTCGTATATATACAATAGTATATATATATATAATACATACTTATATTTTATTATATTTATTTGTTTCTTAACTTTTTCTTTGTCTCTCTTCCTTCCTTCCTTTCTTCCTTTCTTTCTTTCTTTCTTTCTGGTTAGAAGCATGGCAAAACAAGCGAATAAAGCGTAATGGGGAAGTGAGTTCGTTCGTATTTGAAAGTTTCCAGGCAAACTCGACTCGGCGCAGCAGTCGAATACAATGGCCGCGGCAAAACTTTCCGCGAAACTAAACAAGTTTATTTAACTTACCTTGGCTACCCTTCTCCGTACACCTCCCTCCCTCCCTCTTTCTCTCTCTTTCATTCTTTCATCCAAACACCCACACCCACACTTATATATATATAAAATATATATATACACACATAAGTATTTCCACTGCATCACCCTAGTGCAAGCAGGGCCCCCCTCGTCACCCCCTCGTCTTACTCCTTTCACCCTTTCACCCTTTCACCCTTTCTTCCACCCCTTCCTATCCCACATCCCTACCTGTGCAATAACGGCAAGTTTTCTGAAAGTTTCCGACAGATTAACGGCTATTGGAATTGTTGAAGTTATGGGAGAAAGATCGGTCTAGTGGTGGGGACTTAGAGTGCACCAAGAGAGAGTGAGTGAGTGAGTGAGTGAGTGAGTGTGAGAGAGTAAGAGAGGGAGAAAGAGAAATGCAAGTGGATGCAGTAAAGGAGGAGGAAAACGGACTCGCTGAAGTCAGGGGTTGAATATTGGACTTTCTATCGATGTATAGTACATATATACTGTTCCAATTTTACGTGTGTTTGTAAACGTGCGCGCGCATACTCCTACTACTACATTACTAGGAGAAAGAAAGAAAGAGAGAGAGAGAGAGAGTGAGTGAGAGGGTGTAGGAGAAGGAGGAGAAGGAGTAGGTGGATGAGGAGGAAGGAAGGGGGAAGGAAGGAAGGGGGACTATGATGTAGCACAGTCAATATCCGAGAAGATTGGATCTGATCTTGGAAAAGAGATTGACCGTCCTTCTTTTCTTCCGAATTCTTATCTATGAGAAAGAGAGAGAGAGAGAGAAAGAAAGAGAGAGAGATAGAGTATCGTTTGATCGAATATAGGTCTATGATATTGGTTAGAAAGTGGAAGGGAAATTTGCCAGATTTGTGCAATCTTTTGAAGAATAAGAGATATTGCAATAAAGAATAAGAGGAATACATAAAAGAAAATTTCATTATACCATGTCTTCGTTTTGTTTTAGATTTTTATTTTAAATCTTAAAATTGATTTTTCCATCAACGTTTGTCAATATTTTACAGAGACATGAGGGATTTATAACGGATTCTGTTTGTAACGTTTATTAATGTGGTTTTTTATACAACGAATGTTGTACAAATGTGATAGAAATATTTGTTCAAATTAAATATCTTACAAATATATTAATAATATATTTAATTATATTATTTATATTACAAATTTGTTCAATTAAATATATTGATAATATGAAGTATATTGTTTTGCAAATAATACACCAGGAAAAAAAAAGATTCAAGAAAAATATAAGAATAGTAATCACTAATATTAAATGTAGAATTATTGAAAATAAAAAAATCGGTATAATGATGACACCAGATGCAAAATAGAAAGATAAAGAGATAGATAAGAGACACATTTACATCAGTAAATTAAAATGAAAATTTGTCTATAGGAATTAATCAGAGTTAAGAAACTGACGAGTAGTAAACACATAGAGAAAAAAAAAACCTATGCACATATATTATGTATATATATTATATACTTTCTGTATTTATATATACACGTGTTCGTAGAGACGAAACGTGCTCGATTCAACGCGTCTGAATGGCAGGAGTGGTTTGAGCATAATGCAACAACACCGTGAGCGATAAGCATCGCCGACACCGAAATCATGCGTTGTTCGCACGTGTTACGATTCTCGTTGAAGATCTACTACGTAGTATTATACTTACCTATATATATATACCACATAGGTAGCTAGTATATATGTGTACAGATGTGTACGTATATATGTACGTGTATATATGCACGCATTCATGCATGTATGTTTATATGCATGCATGTATGTATGCATGTGTGTATGTATCTATATAAGTAAGTATATACTCGAGAAACTTGATGACAAGTACCATGAAACAAGCGTTGAGTTGTTACGTGTGTGTATATACCAGTCCAATTGATATGAAGTCGTCATCGTTCGATAATCATTGATACACAACACACCAAGTCGAGTTCTAATCAAGATCACACAAAGACTATGATTTTGTTTGTCCAATTGAAAAGGCTCTTCTACGGGTTTAGTCAAGTGTGTGTATGTGTCGTCTCGTGTTTGTACATTCTCTTGTATATATGTGTGCGTGCGAGCGTACCTTAAAAATCATTACGATCGATTCATCTTGAACTACTTTTAATAATAGAAACAATTCTATTTTAGTATGTATATATATGTGAGTACATGAATATGTATATGTATATGTATGTGTGTGTGTATGTGTGTGTGTTATTCTTATTCGTTAATGATTCTCATTTTTTAATTACCATTACGCGGTTATTAATTACCATCTTGTTATCGTCTATTGAACAAATCTTATATATTGATACTTGAATAGGGTATTTATATATGTATGAATGCACGTATGTATGTATGTGTTATTATTCAATATCTTTATGATATCCATCTTGACCCATATTTTCTTTTTTGTTAATAAAAATTAATACACGATGATAACAATCAAGTATAGTACGTTTATACATTTTATAACGAATCATTTATTTGTCTTGTTGATAAAGTATCGTTTTAATATATAAATTACTTTTTATTTATTTTATTTATTCATCTTCTTAGCTACTATATATTTAATTTTCTAATTGTTTTTTAATTTTTTTTACCATCACTTTAATTCATTAATAATAATAATTATAACTATGTGTATATAAGAACGTAACAGTACTTTGATTTATTTTTAATTAGCCCATTAGAATTATTATAAATAATCAAGTTAATTTATTTATCTTTCTCCAACATGATTATTTTATTTATCATATATTTAATTATCTAATTTTTCAACCATCTTAATATCTTTCTCTCTCTCTCTTTCTCTCTCTCTCTCTCTTTTCATTAATAATAATAACGATAACAAAGAAAGAGAATTATTCTGTTTTTATTCATTTTTAATGTATCCATTAGAATTATTATAGTTTAATCAAGTTAATTGAAGAATCGTTATACAACTCGTTCGTTATATTTATCTCGTCTATTAATTTTCTTAAGCACTATATTTAATTTCCTAATATTTCATAACAGTGACAAAAATAAAACGACGTCATTGTTCTTTTATTCATCCTTTTTTTTTTTTTTTTTAACGAATCCATTAGAATTATTATATCATAATTAATGAAATTATTTGAAGTTTCTCGTTGTAACATACAAACATAGAAACCATTCGTTGTATTATATTTAATCAATTAATTTTCTTACCAATCATATATATTTAATTATCTAATATTTCTTTCGTGAAAGGTTACAACACACCAAACGACTCGTGTTTCTATTAAAGAACGGTACAAAAACTTGTCTAACGTTTTAATGTTCGTAATGTGTAACGGTGAAAACGTTGTAAATAATATAGTTACAAGGAGGACTGGTTCTCCCACGTGTCATGGTTTTCTTCCTTGCTTTGCTTGACAACCTCCTATTGGTCGTTTCCTACTTCCACACATATATATATAGAAATCTACATACATGTAATGTATTATTAATGTATTAGTGGTAAGTAATGAAAGTGAAATTTCTCTTTCTTATCGTTGGTACACCAATCAATTATGCGTATATATAACATGATACAAACTAACTAACTAAATAACAGATTGAATATTAATCCTAATCCCTTCTAATACTTTTTCCTGATTTTCTCCACACACACACACACACACACATTTACATATTCACATATGCACCAAATACATACACATTGATATTTCTTTATTTCCATTTATATTCTTTATTATTATTATTATTATTTTCTTTTTTTTTCAAATATTTTTTATAATGTAAAGTGACTTTATGTTCGAGAATTGAAAGGCATAATTTGTCATGCGAGTTTGAAACGACACAAAAATAGAATTTTACTTTCAAATAAAATATATGTATTCCCGTCTCGTGGGACGAAACAAACGATCGATGAATATATAAAGGGTGTTCTAAAGGTGTTCCTCTCCTAGGTAGAATCTAAAATATCAGAAATAAATATTTGTTTCTTCAAATCAATTTAAAACATTTATCGTATTTAACACTTCCTGATGGATTAATTGTTTTTCTTTTTTAGTTAGTTTATTCTACTTTGTTTAAATTGAAAAATATCTTCTTTTCCATACTTGTAATCAAATCTACAAACACAAATGTCGCAAAATAATAGGAAAAAAAGAAAAGAGACAAAAAAAATCGAAATTTTTCAAATATTTTCTAGGAAAAACTTTTTTCTTGATCCACCCCACAAATATGTATATACGTATATATATATTATTTATTTATTTATTTGTGTGTGTGTAATATTTCTCCACACTCATCGATATTCCAAGCTTGTATTTCGACCGTTTTTGTTGGAGATAAAACGAAATTGTTTGTACTCTCGTAATTTTTTTTTTTCCCTTTCTTTTTATTTGCTCTCACTTCCCCCCCTTCCCCCTTCCTTTTTGTGTGTCGTACGAAAAAGAAGGGTGGAAAGAAGAAGAAGAAGAAAAAGAAGAAGAAGAAGAAAAAGAAGAAGAAGAATGAATAAAATGATAAACAAAAGTTGAAGTAAGAAATAATCAATGATAAACACAGAACGAGAGAAAGATAAATAGAAAAAGATTGAATAATGTTTGTAGAATTCGAAAAATTCTACATAAGTCGTGTGTGTGTGTGTGTGTGTGTGTGTGTGTGTGTGTGTGTGTGTGTGTGTGTGTGT
>JACGTP010000010.1:30754-74361 GCA_023678845.1 Mischocyttarus mexicanus
TGTGTGTGTGTGTGTGTGTGTGTGTGTGTGATTAATGCATATATATTTAGTATTTTTATTATTTTCTTCATCTAATATTTTCTTCTTCTTTTTATCAATCTTCTTGTTTTTTTTATCAGATGGAACAACAATGTAGTGTTATGTGAATTCTGAAATATAAAAAAAAACAGAAAATATACAGCGGTAACGTTTTAACATTTCGCGTGTCGTAGGACGACCTATTTACAATGCATCGAAGTTGCAAAATCACGCTTGAAAAAGCTACCGAACACGACGACGTAAGGTATTTTGTTTTTCTTTCTCTCTCTTTTTTATTAATATTTTCTTTTTTTTACGTTTTTTTTTCTTATTATTTTATATTATATATATTGTGTTCTTTTATAGCGAAATAAAAACTACCCCATTTATTTTTTACTACCTCTTCTTTAGTATTATATATATTTTTTTTTTTAAATAACATTTTTTACATTTATTTTTCTTAATATTTTATATTTATTTTTTATTCTTCTAAAACCGAGACTGAAATTATTTTTTTTTTTATTACTTTTTATCTCGTTTCTCTTATAAACACTAACATTAATTCTCTAAAACGTTTTTACAATTTACGTATAAGTATTTTTTATAATACATTTATTAATAATTTTCTTTTTTTTTGTATCTTAAAATAAAGTTTATTTAAAGTCCATTGAATGAATAATCGATGATAAATTTAGTAATACGAATATTTTATACAAAAAAATAGAAAAAGAATAGAAAAATCATTCTGTCATAGATTTTCGACTAAATATGTGTCAATTACTTAAACAGATAATTTGAAAGATAAATATATTAATTAGGTTTACTTATTTATTAATATTAGCTTGTACCCATAAGTTTCTTCCTTTTTATTTCATTAACTTTTTATACTTATTATATTATTTTACGATTTTAAAACAAATCGTAAAAACTAGTTTTGTAGGATGTTTCACTGTTGGTGACAAATGAGATAGATTCCAACAAATATTTTGGATGCTTCATTTAAACATAAATGCACCAATAGGCAGAAATACATGCTTTTAAAGACCCGCATTTAAAAAGCTAATAACTTTTTACAATACATCAACTCACTTACACATTATACGTTCTAGAACCATGAAAGATTGTGTAGTGTGTTCTAATAGAAAAATTTAAATGACAACAAACCCATTATTTTTGTGATACCTGTCTAGAAAAGCCAAGATTACATATTGGCAATAGCTTTGAGAGGTATCACACTTTGGACGATTACAAAATGTAATAATTTTATAATTTTTTGTTTTTTTATATATCATAACATTTATATTCATAAACAATTAAAAAAATAATAACATACAACGATAACTTTTCTTTTAATGTGTATAATATCATTAACTTACATGTGAATATGATCTTTTCACTAAAATTGCTTCAAGTTGCTGGTAATATGAATGAACAAAAACTTCGAGTACAAAGGGTTAAATATACCATAGTATTATGATCAAGATATGATAGGAATAAAAATTGTATATTGTTAAGTAAAGTAATATAAAATACAACTCACAGAAAATATTGAATACTGAAAAATAATGAAAAAACTTATAAGACGACCTAATATAATCATCTAGACAATTGTATTATTATTTTTATTTTTACATTTCATATTTAAATATTTCTTCATAATATTTGATTTTTCTTTTTCAAGTTAAATAAGTAAGCACATCTAATTCGTTAATCTAATAAAAGGGATTTTATTGACAAAGAAAAATAAGAATGACAGGAAAATAAGAGATAGAAGAAGTTTATTTTAGTTTTATACCGCAATCAGTGTACTATGTGTGTACGTAGTAACTAGGGGAAAATAGTCGCGTGCATCGATAAAAGGGAGAAGTTTCAGGAGGTTCCCGTTCCTTCCTTTCTCTCAACCCCATTTACAAAAAGGGTGATGTGTGTGTGTGTAGCCTCGAGGACAAGGAAATTGTGTTTGTCAAGCACTGCAGTTTCTATTGCTTGTTTCCTATGATCATTAATTGGCATTTGAACGATAGGTCTACACGCGAGCCTAACACCAGCCCGTTGGGAATATCTTGTTGCTGATCCTAAGAGAGGGGTTGAGGGCATCTGGCGAATTTCCAATTGAGAATAGTGTAGTATAGTATAGTATAGTGAAGTATAGTGAAGTATAATAGTATATTCTAAAAGAGAGAACCTTCCTTGGACCCTTTTTTTTAAGCCCCTTACTCGTTTTTCTCTCTCTCTGCATCCTTTCGCGAAAAGAAGGGCAACCAACACAAGAGTGGAGTATACCTTGGCTACTTTCTTTCTTTTTTTTTTCACTCTCCTTCTTCCTTTTCTCTCTCTCTCTCTCTCTCTTTCGTATTTTCTTTTTTCTTTATCTTCCTATCCCCTGTTTTTGAATACAGCTTTACTACTTTACTTTATATTGAGTTGGTGGAAAAAAAATGTCGGATTTTTCTATTAAATTGTGGCTAAATATCCGACATGTTTTTTCCAACAACCTAATATATATTTTTCTTTTCTTATATTTTTTACTTTCTTTTTTCTTTCTTTATTTCTTCTTTTCCAGTACAACTTGGTTACTTATTCTCTTTCTCGTTTACTCTTTTTCTCTCTTTGACTCTTTCTTTATCTTTCTTTTTCTTTTTTTTTTTTTTAGTACAGTTTGGTTACTTCTTTTTCTCTTCAGTTTGGCTATCATTCTCTTTCCACTTTTTTCTTTTTCTTTATCTCGATCTCTTTGCCTTTTGGGTCTTTTTCCTTTGCCTTTCTTTTTTTTTTCTCTGTCTCTTTTTCTTTCTCTTTTATTTCTCTTATTTTTTGTTTTACTCTTCCTAACTCCCCTAGTATATAAACGATTCACGATCAAAAAGTACATCCCCTAACTACGAAACTTTGTTTAGTGTCTTTAACTTAAATTCTTTTTTTTTTTTCTTTCTTTCTTTGCGTCGATTCTCTCGATCGGATAAAGAAAGAGAACCAATAAGAATCCTTCGATGATGATGATGATGATGATGATTATGATGACGATGATTCTCCGAAGGGTAAATAAATTTATGTTTCTTCTTTTTCTTTTATCCAATGGGTTTTGTTTCTTTGATGTTCCTTCTCATAAAATGTCTACTTCGAATCCGCAGTGTAGGAAGAGGAAGAGGGCTGGGGTCGGTTTTTTTTTTTACTTGGTTCAGTCGTGTTACCTAGACTTGAGTTTCTTTAAATCAATTAAAGAAAAACAAAGAAGAATAAAAATAAGAAGAAGAAGAAGAAGATGAAGAAGAATCGTAATGGAACGTAACGATCGTTTAACTTACCTTCCACGAGACAGAACCAATGGGGGTAGTAATAGTTTATTTCTACTTTACGAGAAATCTATTTTACGATTACTCGCACGTGTTTACGGAACTGCATATATATATCTCTCCCTTCCTTTTTTTTTTTTATAACAAAACTCTTTTCTTTCCCACATCTTTATCTTCGTATATTTTCTCTTTATTTATTTATATCTCTTTTCTTTTCCTTTCCCTATCCCATCCCATCCCATCCCCCTTTGTAGAATATTTTTTCCCATTATTATTTCTCTTTTTGCCACCCTGTAATATTTTTTCTCTTCTTTTTACCTGTTTCGAACCGAGACGTCATAAATAGGTAGAAATAAAGAGAAAAAGAAATAAAGAGAGAGAGAGAGAGAGAGAGAAAGGGATGGTGGTAGTAGTGGTGGTGGGATTGAGGGTTGGGGTAGGGCTGGATGGGGGGGGGTGTAGGGTGAGAAGGGATGGGAAGAAAGGGTATCTTTGAAAGAAGCAGAAACGTGTGTAGAGAAGGTAGATCGCATAAGTGTGTACGCGGTTTATGCGGCAAACTCGGTGGGTATGTGCCACCGAATGAGGTACATATATACGCTGTATATCTCCTTTATGGCAACCATTAACATATTTTTTGCCCTACGTATTACCATACAATAGTAGCGCAAATATTATAACTTATGGCCGTAAATCAAGGTGCGAAAGGGGCCGCATTCGGGAGATAGGAGCAAAGAAAGATTGAGAGAAAGAGAAAGAAAGAAAAAAAAAGTGAGAGAGAGAGAGTGGGTAAGTGGTGAGGGGGAACTGGGAGGGAATGGGTGGGACGAGGTCGAGGAGGAAGGGGGATTTGGGTGGGAGGTAGTAGGATGAGAATTCACTGGGAGAAGAGAAAGAAGAACGGTGGAAAACGAGGTAAAAATCTCTCCAGTAAGTTTTATACTCGATATCGGATTATTTTCTTTGAGAAAAAGGATTACTTTTCTTCCCTTTTCTGAACCAAACTTATTGTTTGTAGAAAAATCATTTTTCTTTTGTTCCCCTCCCCTCTTCACCCGCCCTTTTTGTTCAACTATAATGTACGTTTGTTTTATTAAATTGTCTTTTATTTTTCTCATCTTTCCGTTTCTGTTTCTAGATTTTTTAGATTTTTTTTGATTTTTTTTTGTTCAATACTATTCTCAGTATTGTTTATAAGGATATATAATATTTAATAGGTCTTATTGAATTGTTTATTTTCTTCTTCTATATTTTATTTATTTATTTATTTATTATATCCGCTTGTTCTATTTATCGTATCTGTTTCTTTTTCAACAACCCGATCGTTTGTAAGTAAGTTGATATTTTAACGTTTATATATACTAGGAAAGTATATATAAGTATCAATAAATATTTATCTATATATTTATTGGTACTGGAAATTATTTATTTATTTATTTATTTATTTATTTGTTACGGTATAATAATAATTTTACTTTATCTATATTATATCCATTAGTCATATTATATTACTATCCTTGTTGTTTTAATCTTTATCCATTTTATCTCTTCGTCCTCATATGCATTTTCATATTCTCCCGTAATAATAATTTACTTATTACAATATAACTAATTATCTTTTTACCATATTAATCCCTCCATTAGTCTCATTAAACCATTCCCGTATTTCTTTAATCTTCTAAACTTATATTCGTAGAGAATATTATCTATCAAATCTTAGATAAATATAAATCATTTGTTTATTACATTACAATCGTAAACTTTTCTTTTCCCAACAAATCTATTTATTTCTTCATATCGTATCTATCAATCATACTTTACCCATTCCCCCTTTCCCCTTTCCTCTTCCTATCTTTACCTTTCAGTCTATCTAAAAATTCATATTGAAAATACAATAATAATAATTTACTTTATATTACAATATATAATCAGTTGTAACGGTAAGAAGTAATAGACAAGAAGATTATTCAATGATTGAGAAAAGACAATTGGGGTGGTAGTAGTATTAGTAGTAGTAGTAGTAGTGGTATGGTAGTGGTGGGTGAGAGGAGGGTACGAGGGGTTGGAAGAAGGAGAAATTGTGGGGATAGTCGAATGAAAGGACGAATTAACGAGAGTGTAGGAAAGCTTTGTCGCATTTATCCATCTGTGTGGTTTATACTCGCATATATATTCACATACACACACATATATATATATTCACACATATATTCTACATATGTATTCTGACTATACAACTATAGTACCGCAAAGTGGATAGTAGAGATACGGCTAAAGTAACGGTATTGTCGAACTTCATTACCAAGCAGACGTAGTTACGTGTGTGCACTTACGTTTCTCTCACTCTCTCTCTCATTCTCTCTCATTCTCTCTTGGTCTTTCTCTCGAGACGCGATCTCCGGTGCTAATTTAGGACCTCTAGTGAAACTCAATTAACGTGCGGTCGAGAGACACGCCGTTGTTGTTGTTGTTGTTGTTCTGTCGTCCTCTCGTCCTTTTCGTCATTTTGTTCCTCCTCTTCCTCATCCTTCGCTTCTTCTTCCTTCCATTTAGAATCTCGTACTTTTTTATAGAATTTTCTTCACTTTTTATTGTATTTATTTATTTTTCTTCTTTTTTTTTTTTACTTAAAAATGAAGATATTTATCTCGAAGAGAATTCGATTTGCTTTAACGACGTTAAACCCAGAGAGTTATTGTGTTTCTGATTATTTATGGTTATTGTGTTTATATTCTTCCTTGTTTTTTGCCTTACGAGAAATATATTATTATGATGATGATAACGATAATGATTTTTCTTATACAATAAATCATGAAAAATTGATAATAACTCATACGAGTTATTTGCCTGGGATGTTTAATGTAGATAATAAAAATGTTTCTTATTGTTGTTGTTGTTGTTGATTCTTTCTTATTTTTTAAATTTTAATTTTATTCTGTTCTTTTTAAACGAAAAAGATCTTTACTTCGAGTAAATTCAATTTATTGAAATTACGTTATGATATTGGGTTTCGTACTTTACCGTCCGTGCACTTTTATGTTCTCTCTCTCTCTCTATCTCTCTCTCTTTTAAAAAGAAATAAAATTTCTACTTACTTCTCGTATAATGAACTGCGAACTTTGTTTCTTTTCTTTTTTTTGTACGTTAATAATAATACTTATATATTGGTCGATCCTGAGAGAATTTTTGTTTAAATGATAAAAACATAAATAAACTGACACGTAATGTAATAAATAAATGTGTTTTTTTAATTGTCTTCCCCCTCCCACCACCCCCACCTTCCAATCCTTCCTTCTTGTTTGAATTTTATCGTTTTCTTTTTTTTTCTTTCTTTTTTATATTCATTCATTCTTACTGTTTTATGTTAGGCTAGATCACGCGTGCACTTCGCATAACGCGTACTAACGTAATGGAAACTCTTATTTATGGAACGATGTATCGATAAATGCCAAGGTTCCTGATATGGAGAAGCAGGACGTGTTCGAGAAAATAATGATGTGGGTATTCGTATGGTTGTTCATGGATAACCATACGGTTCGTGCGATCTGCTCGCGTTGTGCCTTTTTTTCAAGGTACTCTCACTCCGATCGATCGATCGATTGAAAAAAGAGAGAGAGAGAGAGTGAGAGAGAAAATAAGAGACACATAGAACAACGAATTCATCGAAACGAAATTTATTTTTCAACATATTTTTTCCATCTTTCTTTTATTTGATCTTTTTTGTCAGGCAAAAGTGAAGAAATAAATTCATTTCTTAAAAAACATTACACGTATACACGTAGGTATATCTATGTGTGTGTATGTGTTATTACAAAACTGAAAGGGTATATGTCAAAATATAAAGAAGAATTAATTTTACGATTCATCGACTTAATTTTAATTTATAATTTCAAATCAAAACATACATAATGAAACGTACAAAGAGGTATGTAAAAGCGCGTATTAGATTGTTCAGAAAATTCGTATCAATTTATAAACAGGTTTACGGTATATACCATATATACATTTATTAATTTTTATTTTTATAAATATTAAGTTGTCTCATAAGTTTCTTCTTTTTTTTTAATTAATTTCTGGTACTTTAATATTTAATATTTTATACTATTTTACTAATATTAAATACCATAGTATTATGAATAAGGTAATAAGAATAAAATCGTATATTGTTAAGTAAAGTAATATAAAATATAAAGCACAGACAAAATATTTTATATTGAAAAATAATAAAGAAACTTATGCGTGGGATGACCTTATATATATATTTATTGATATATTTATTTTCTCAGAGTAAAGTAAAATATGAATTTAAATAATATTTTATTATCATCGTAAGATGATTTTAAATTTTATCTTAATTTTTTTCTTTAACCTTCACATCCTTATCCTTATATTATTATTTTTTATTGCTACGTTACTTTATATAATCTCTTTTAAAATATTAATTTTTATATTTTAATCGGTACAATGTGTAGTATAGAAACGTGAACTTTACTAGCTGTACTAATACTTACACGTACGTATATATATACATGTGAAGTAGTCTCTCGTTCAAGTCGAGATCACGTAGAAACGTTCCAAGGTTAAAATCAAGTTTCCTTTCCCTTCTTCATCTCGTGGGAGTTGAAAGAAACATCGGCGACTCTTTTACGTCCATTACATCGCGAGCACCTGTACAGGACCTGTGCTCGCGCGTTAACCTCACCTACTACCACCATCAAACATCACATAGTTTCTCTGTGTGTAACAGAGAAAGAAAGAGAAAGAGAAATACAAGAACAGAAATCGTTTCGATGTTTCTAAGCGCCCTTCTCTCCCTCAGATCCCTCCCTCTCACCCTGTACCCCCTACTCTTCCACCATCCGCCCCTTTCTTTACGACTCTTCTTGGTATCCTTAAGAGGCATTCTGACCAATCGACTCAAGTAAAGTGTTTGGAAACGTTTGCCTAGTTTCTTTCTTCTGATCGGAATTCAATTATCTCGTCAAAACGATTCTATTTGACGATTTATTTATCAATTATTTTTCATTTATTTTCTTAGTTTTCTATATTATTATTATTATTATTATTATTATTAATCCTTTGTAATTTTATTTTATTAAATTTTTTTATTCAACGTTAGAATCATGACAGGTTAAATGATCGATTGTCAAATTTTTGGTCTGAATTTTAGACAAGTTATAAATGTTATTCGATGAGTCTAGAATTTGTATTAAATTAAATGATATTTATTTATTACTAATACATATTTTATATCGTAAAATATATGACTTTAGGAAAACGGGATATTTGATCCGCTTTGGTTTGAAATAGATACACATAAAGTTTGGTATATTTAATATTAAATAGATTCTAATCGGAATTCAATTATCTCATCAAAAGAATTCTATTTGACGATTTATTTATCGATTTATTTTTATATTTAAATTTTTGTATTTAACATTGACAGTATAACACTGACACGATAGGTCAAATGATTGGTTGTACAATTTTAGATAAAAATTTTATACAAGTTGTAAATGTTATTTGACGAGTCTAGAATTTTTATTATGTTAAATGATATTTATTTATATACATGTTGCTAATAAATATTATATCATAAAATATATGACTTTAGAAAGACGAGATATTTGATCCGCTTTGGTTTAAAATAGGTATACGTAAAGTTTGGTATGTTTAATGTTAAGTAGCATTAAGTTGAACAATAGATATTTTATTATCAATTAAATGAAATTTATTCTCGTAAATGAAGGTATGCGAAGTATAAGGGATGCTTTAGAAGTTACTTTACCGAACTATTGTCAATAATGATTAAATATTTATTGATATAAATATATGAAATGTTGGTATAGTGGTTTCGTACTTTTTTTAAGTACCACCTAACAGAAGAAAAGTTCAGTATCTTGCTGTATGAGAAAAATAAAATATTATAATTTTCTTAATCATTTAGCTGTGACGAGATTTCTTTAAAAAATATGTATTGAAATGATGTCATGAAAATGACACGATGATCACATAAAACTATACCATTACTTCATGGCAAGTTTTATTCATCTATAAAAGCTATAACTGGTTTAATAAATTTTTTCATTTTTTTTTCATTTCTTCTTATAGGAAATAATCACTCCGATTACGCAAATACCAATAATTATATATACACATTTGCATACACATAAAATTTAATTACTACCTAATTAAATAATTAATTTTGAAAAAAAGTAACAGTGGAGGAGGGAATAAAAACGGATAAACATTTATACCTGTTCTATCTTGAAAAATCTTTGATATAATGTTTTTTTAAGAAAATAAGTATATATAATTTATCGTTTACGAAGAAGTAATAAAAAGAAAAAGATATAGCGCAAATGAGAAAAGATTAAAGCTCGATTATGTTCATAAACACCACGTATACTTTCTTGTTATTGGTAAACGTATGAAAACATGCAAACACAAATACACACACACACACACACACACACACACACACACACGCACACACACACACACACACGTACACGTACACGTACACGTACACGTACACGAACACGTACACATATGTTGTATTAAAGCATAGGAGGAGAGTTAGACAAAGATTAGTGAACGTATAAAACACACTCGTATAAGCACATATATACACGTACACATACAGAAACACACGTATGTATGCATCAAAGCATAGGAGAGTTAGACAAAGCGAGTTGTCCTCGAGCGAGTGAGTTTATAGTCGGAGCATGGACTGTTACTCGAGATCAAATCTCCTTCTTCTCCTTCTCCTCTTCCACACACACACACACACACACACACACACACACACATGTATATATGTATACATACATACGTACATAGAATAGATATATGCCACAGGGAATGTAACCACTTTCTATTTTGCAGTAGAATGTGGCCGACTTTGAAAGAAACGAACGCAAACCTGATTCTCTGTTTTCTTTTTCTACGCTTCTTTCAACAAATACCACAATACGGTACATATGTGTATATGTGTATGTGTGTATGGATCGTATGTATACATAAGTTGAGTGAAAACTTGTTAGATGATTTTACAAATAAATTATACATACCGTTTGATGCGAGATTTTTCGAATTACAATTTTTTTACTGATTTTTGTTGTACCGAAAATGTTTAGAAATTTTTTTAGGATTTATAGTTTGTATTATTGTTATTATTTTTTAATTGTAAAAATTTTTGAGGATTAATAATTGTGTTTATATGATATTTTTAGATTGATTCTTAAAATTTGTAGCTTTTTTTTAACAAGTTTAACATGCAAAATCTTTTTCATTTTCTATCATTTTTAAATAATACAATTATTCATTTCTTTGACTAGAATGGACATATATGTATATAGAATTTGGTAAACAAATTACCAAAAATATACATTACCAAAATTATTAATTTAAAGTGAACAAAAAAAATAAAAAGAAAAGAATACTTTTAAGAAGATCTAATTTAAAAGAGAGAGAAAGAAAAATACAAGAAAAATAATTTTCATTTATATAAGCCGTTTCATTTTTAAATCCTCCCTTTGGGAATCACGTATTTATGTAAAATATTAAAAAAAGGAAATATACGTAATAACAAAAAATAGACAGAAAGAGAGTGAGAGAGAGAGAGAGAGAGAGAGAGAGAGAGCGAGGTAGAGAAATTGTTTTGAAATTATTCTCATTTATAAGCAACGAGCTTAGAAATTCTCCTTTGGGTATTACATTATACGTAAGACGTTAGAAAAAGATAGAAAAAACTGATAAAAACAAACAACTAACTTATATATAAAAAAAGAGAGAAAAAAATATATATACAAAAAGAAAGAGAGAGAGAGAGAGAGAGAGAGAGAAATAATATTAACTATCCATAAATCAACATCGAAAGTCCGTCATGGCCGATCGACGTTGTAATTAGTCCAAGATCGTAAATAATTCCAATTAAGTGAACAAAGTTTAATTAAATCACGTTAATAGGCTTAAGAAACTCTAGGCTGCAGCTTTAATGCAAGACAGAGAAAGAAAGACAGAAAGAGAGAAAGAGAGAGAGAGAAAGAAAGAAAGAGGGGACGAATAAATATAATTAAGGTGGCGGCTGAGAAGTTTTCCAAGTGAGTAGGAGGGATAAAAAGAGGTGGAGAAAGAGAAGAAGAAGAAGAAGAAGAAGAAGCTGGAAGAGGAGGAGGTGGTAGTGGGGTTGGGGGAGGGGTGGAGAAATGTCAGCGCGTTAGTACGATGCGCTTTTCTCTTACTTTTAGTTACGATTAACGTAGCCGACCTTATCATTTTCAAAAAGTTCTTCTACTATTCTTTTGGTTTACCTTGCTGCAGAAAAGCTTCGCCGATAATTTAGTTCGCCTCGTGCAAATTTCTCGGATAAATGTTCTACCCTCCCCCTCCCCCCACCTACTCCCCTCCCACCTACTCTCCTCACCCCACCACTTTTTTTGATGTAACATTTCACATAGCGATTATAAAAAGGAAACATATTTCATTGTACGTTTGTTGTAATAATTTCTTAACAATTACGAATGGTTTTTTTTCCTTTTTATCGTGGAAAAAAAGATCGAATTGAATGAAATTTAGAAAATGTAATATCAAATTGTTATAGAAACTTATATGATTATTTTCATAGCGTGAAATCTAATCTTTTTTGTTATTTCGTATGATTCATTTTGAAAATAACATTAAGAAAAAGAGAAGAAAAAATTAATAACCAAGGAGAAATAAAACGAGTGAGATTTAATTTCGTGTACAAATACGAATGATATTCCTTTTCTTCTTTGCTTATCTTTATTTTTTTAGTTTAATTTAATTATATTTATATGCACTATAAAGATATCTCTCTTATCAGTGAGATATGGTATTACGAAAACGAGAAAAAATTATATTTAGAAAAAAAATATATTATCTCTTTTAGCAATGTCAAACTCGCGTGATTTATTAAGGTAATATACCAAAATATCCTTGCTTTTATATTTCTCATTTTTAACGTATATAAATTCTATTCTCAAAATGAAACGTATTTTATAGGGGTGGTGTGGTGTGGTGCGGGATGAGGAATTGGAGTAGGTTGGTATCAGAAAAAGACAAAAAATGTCGTGAATTTTGTAAATTGTCGGAGCGCGCGTATGAATCTTTCAAATTCTTATTATATATTTATTTATTTATTCCTTTTTATTCTTTATTCCAATTTATAGATACAGATAAAATATAGAAAGATATATATATTTATAAAAAATATATTTTTTGATGTGTCACCTAGTAATAAAAATAAAAAAACCAAAGATCGATAAAAAACAAAAAGATTGAAATATATTCTCCCACATTTGCCAAGAATTTTCTTCGACAATAATTTCAACAAATACTCGTGAAACCAACCAATTAACGAGATAACCATTTTTTATTCTTTGACCCTTTATCTTTTTTCATTTAATTTCTGGCCTTTATGAAAATTTAAATTAATACACGTGTATCATAATATTGCGAGAAAAATATTCAAACGAAATGTTCGATTTCTCGTTGACTAGTTTTTATTTTTTGTCATCGTCGGGTGAATGTAGGTTCAAATAGAAATGAGATTAAAAAAAAAGGAATAAATTAACAGAAAAAGGAAGATTCATGGATTGATCGAATATAAAATAACAGTCTAGCACTTTTTTTTTTCTCCCTATAAATATTTGTTATTCATGCGAGGAAAAATATACCGATGCGGGTGGAAGTGGTAAAGTGGGTATAGCTGGGACGAATGTTCGCTAACATAGCTCGTTAGGATCGCAAATGTTATGCATATCGCGATCTCGTGGATCGTAAAAAGTGATTCTCGTTGCTTGAAACATTTTGTTCTACAATGTCGTCGTCGTCGTCGTAGTCGTCGTAGTCGTCGTAGTCGTGGTAGTCGACGTCGTTGTTGTTGTTGTGTAGTAGTCGTCCGTTTCACCAATTTATTAAGCAATTTCAACACGTTGGAATTACTTCTGAAACTAGTTTAACCACGTTCACCCTCTGAATCAGATTTCTTTTTCTTTCATATGTATATATATATATATCTTTCTTTGTGTATCTATTCTCCTATCTCTTTCCGACACGTGAAAAATCTCTGCTACTTGTTTCGTTTCCTTTTTATGATTCAGTTTATACTTCGGTTTTTCTTTTTAATAAATTTTCCTACCAGGTAGTAGGAGGAGAGTAAAAGATATACACGACTGAAGTTTCATTTTGTGAAAAAAAAAAATACTCCAAATGTATTTATCCCTATTTTTCTTTTTCCTACCTCGTATCTTCGTTTACCCTACCACCCCACACCCATCCACTCACTACCCACCTAACCCACTCAATTTTATTTTCTTTCTCTTTCGTTTCATTTTTTGTCTTCTACTATTTCTTTTTTCTTAACCAAAAAATTAAAACGAAAATCGTTAGATCGGATCGTGGTATATATTTTTTTTAATCTTTTATTTTAAAGTAAAATTATTTTCGAGGGAGAATATAATTAAATCGAATTAACGTATATTAATAATAATAATAATAATAATAATAATAATTGGTGACGGGTAATTATACGATTCGATGTGCTAATTTAGTTAATTCCGAATAATGAATCTGTTTTTTTTTTTTTTACTCTTTTATAACCACGTATATATAATTTATTTTTGTTCTAATTAGATTAGAGTTAGTATATATCACGTTAATAACGTCTTATGTATAACCTACCTGTTATCTCCTTTCTTCATTTGTATTAAGATAATTATCGGACTGTTTGAAGAACGATACGTGACGACGGAGTTCCTTCAACCAAATAAAAAAAATAAAGAAAGAAATAGAGACTTGAATCTAATTGNCTCTCTCTCTCTCTCTCTCTCTCTCTCTCTCTCTCTCTCTCTCTTTCTTTCCTCCTCTTTCATTCTTTCTATATGTATATATCTTTTTCTTTCTGCTTGGGTATATCTGCCCAGCCGTGCCGCATTAAAACGGAAACGTCGGAGAAATTCCAGATAATGCCCAATAGTAAATTAAGATATAATAACTTTCGTGAAAGTTGTACGACGGTAAGGGAGGGGATCGGGGATGAAGAAAGAGGAGGATAAAGTAGGTGGAGGAGGAGGTAGGGAACTCCATTAACTTTTATTTCTTCGAGAAAGTAACTTCTCTCTCGCACCCACCCCACCACCTCCTTTCCCCTCAACCTTCTCTCTCTCTCTCTCTTTCTCTCTTTTCTTTCTCCTTTTCTTCCACCTCCTTTTCCTCCTTGCTAACCCTCTCCCATCTTCCCTCTCTGCCCTTCTTTCTACAGTTTTACCTCCCTTACCCGACCTCACCTCACTTCATCTCTTCTCTCTCCTCTTCCTTCTCCTCCTCGTCATCCTTCTACCTTCCCACCCACCGTCCCGGGCCCCTTTTCTCCTCCTCTATGCACGGGTGAAACTTTGTAAAGCGACTTAGTCAAAGTTTAATAAATTCCTTCGTAGAAGTTTCAAAGCGATTCTACGCGGGATTGCAAATGATTACGTTTCAACGTGTAAGAGAGGAATCGAGAAAGAGAGAAAGAGAGGTGGGAGGAAGAGGATGGAGAGAAAGAGAATGGGTGTGTCGTCGTTGAGATAAAAAGGAGAAGTAAAACAGTAAAAAAAAAATATATAAAGAAAGAAAGGATTTATTCGGAGATACAATAAAAAATAAAAACATGATCGGACTATTGACTAATGTATTCTGTACTTTTAAAATATATGCACGTAATCTTAAATGAAGATTTATGCAAAATTTTATGAAAATTTCTCACGAGTATAGTTTTTTTCTTTTTTTTTTTTTTTTTAAATTTTGTATATTTATCGTATGTTTTTTTTTCCTCTCCGAGATATATTGTAATATATATTTTGTGTAATTATTATTCGTTTCTACGATCATTTATATTGAATTTATTTTCGTTAATAAATACTTTATGTATTTATGTAATTTTTTTGCATTTTTTTTCTTTTTTTTTAAATAACGTTAAATAGAACGAATAAGCTTTAAATTAAAAGTGTCGATAACAACGTATAACACGTTTTTCTATATTTGTATGCTTCAATTTACATACATTATTATATCTTTAGCATATACATTGATACATACATTATGAGATATGCATAAGGAATAAATAATACTTGGGGGAGAGAGAAAAAAATTTTAAAGAAAAAAAAAAAGAAAGAAAATAATAAATAAACGTGAAATTTTCCATTCGCTTATTATTACCAATCACAGACCTGTCTAACAAACAGTATAGTTATTGAGCTAATCAATGTCGACCCCAATGACGTAGCTTCTTATTCTTATTCTTATTCTTTTTTTACCTTTCTTCTCACATCATTTTAGCAAAGTGTCCTCTCTGGATAATAAAATTTGTCTTCTTTCAAGTATATTAGTCGTTCTAATAGAGATAGTGGGATACGCTTTAAGAATACATTCTTATACTAGAATGAGTTTTATCCTTGAACGAGTTCCTCTTTTCTC
This sequence comes from Mischocyttarus mexicanus, assembly GCA_023678845.1. Classification (NCBI taxonomy): domain Eukaryota; kingdom Metazoa; phylum Arthropoda; class Insecta; order Hymenoptera; family Vespidae; genus Mischocyttarus; species Mischocyttarus mexicanus. The sequence goes on from JACGTP010000010.1 coordinate 46,549, forward strand.
GAGATGTTTTTCTTCTTTTTTCCATTTATTTTTTCTTTTTTATTTTAATTTTACGATACTCAACGTAGAGAAATTTTTTTTTTTCTTCCAGGGACACGATAATTCTTACTTATATATGTATACACATATATGTATTAACATATGTGTGTGTGTGTATGTGGCAAAATTACAAATACACGTTGTTTCTCATTTTAAATAAAATATCTTCGTTTTAATTGGTTATATAATGGAAATCTTTCAAATTAAATTTTATAGATTTTGAAAGGAAGAAAATATGTTACATATATTACACATTCGAATCATACGAAAGTCATAAAAATATTTTTAAATGTGTTAAATGTCATGGGTGGTCATCTGTGACCGGTGAAACTAGGATTATTAGAAATATGTAATTGAAATTATTTTTGATTTTAATGAATCTATGTTATTACAATAGTATTAAAAAATAAATACCATTATATAGAACATATGAAAATTATTTTATTTTTATTATATATATATAATTGCACTTTATATTTATTTTCATAAAATACACATTTATATCTCTTACGTAAAATGTCAAATATCTCGTAAACATTTTGATAACCTTGGGTTAGTATTTTTATACGTAGAATAATAATAATAATAAAAAAAAGGGAATCGGATCGATTAAAAAATAAAATACAATTGCATTTGTCGAGTGCATCGGTGCGCATCCAAAGGGGATAGTATTATATATCCATAAAGTAAGAAAGTTGAACAAATAGTGTAAATAATGTGATAAATTTTTTAGTTAACTTTTGATAAATAAAAGAATTCATCTATCGATTTGTTCTCTCTTGTTACTTTTTTTTTATATTTATTTATTTATTCGTTCTGCTCATACATTCTTGAAATTGCAATCATTGAAGCGTGAGATGGCCTTCGGCTTTCATAAAAGATAATTGTTATTACACAATTATCAGAGTCTGAATCGGGAAATAATTTCAAAATATGACACAAAGTATATATGTATAAATGCTTGAGGAAAAAATAAAAAGAATAATATTGTAATTACGAACAAAAGTGCATAATTTTACAAAGAATAAAATTGGAAAAAATTTTTAAATGCATCGATTGAAATAAAATATCTGTTTTATAGATATGTATATACACAAATGCATATAATATACGTGTATGCATATGTGTACGTAACTATTCGTAATTTAGTTTATCAGTCCATAGTTACAACGAATAAAATTAGAAATATTTGAATGCATCGATTAAAATATGATATTTGATTCATATATATATGTACGTATATATGTGTACGTAACTATTTGTAATTTAGTTTAACGCTCTCGCGCGTTTCTTACGTAAGACATTAGAACGGTCGATCGAAATTGAAGTTAGTGATTTCGTAATAGTAATCGTTCGTCTCTCTTTCTCTTTCTCTAACTCTTTCTAACTGTAACTTTAATTCCGAACTCTCTCTCTCTCTCTCTCTCTCTCTCTCTCTCTCTCTTTATCTATTTCTTTTTAATACTTCGTTTCTATTCTCTTTCTATTCCTTCACTCGTGCTCTTCTCACAACGAGAAATCTATACAGGGTGTCCCAAACGTAATTTACCGATCAAATAACGTGAACATATTCGATAAAATAATAAAATATAATCTCATTGGATGTTCGATCAGAAATGTTTTATTACGAAGTTATAAACAAATTAAACGATTAGAAATAGATAAGAACAGATTTGAAGTGAACAAATGATAGATTCACGTGATCGTATAAACCGGATTAGTTTTTCATTATATGAACCGAAAATTGTTCAGAAACAAATTACACTACTTGTTCAGGTCACTAAGCATATCCCATCCAATTTAATCAATCAATCAACGAATCAATCAATCAATCAATCAATCAATCTATCAATCAATCAATCTATCTTAGTTTTGATGGAAAATAGATCATTTTAGGCTCATATATATGACTATTATGCGAATTAAAATATGCCTCATCTTGTAAAAATTGTTGTTACGTCTATTTTTTGTTAAATATTTTCTTTCCCAAAAAAAAATCGTCTATTTTTATTATATCCCCATTCACGTACCAATGAAACAAAAATTCAATTCCCTTTTTTTCCGATAATTTGGTTGAAGTATTATTAATTCTTGTACGGTTTAGGATAATGATAAATAAATCTTTCATCACTGTTCGTATAGAGACACCCTTTATACATATAAATATGTATACATATATATTGAAATGTAACTATGTAAATCGATGCGAAATAATTGTACGTGTATGAGAAGTTTCTCAATTCCTGTGGTGATAGTGGTAGTGGTGGTATTACAATTCTTCGATATTCCTCATAGTCGTCGTTTTCGTCGTACGACACTCATAAAATTTGATATCACCTTCTCTTCTATATATATATAGAATATTGTACGCGGGTATACTCGGTGAGTACATAAAATATCATAAAGTAGCCATTTTTATGATAGTACCAACCCTTCGATTTCGTTCCGTTGTGAAATAATACTTGAGCTTCTCGTCGAATCGATTGAAATTCATAAATATATATCGACACACGATATCATTTCTATTGCAGAGAGATCTATACTTATTGATATACTATACATATACACATATACATATATATATATATATTGTATACATATCTAGCGTGTCAGAATCCTATAACACGCGTTACCTTTACACGTACCTCGCATTGTTTACATTCCAAATGAATCTAACTCTCGGTTCATACTATTCAATTGACGAGTAACATCTTCCCCTTAACTTCTTAAAAAGATATATTTCTAAATTTTTAATTCATGAAAGATAAATAATTATAATACTTTTAATATGTCCTGCTGGGTTGGATGAGTCCCATAAAATCTTATTCAAATTTTCTTATTTAATTATGGGCTGGTATTATGCGACTTAAATCAACGAAAATTATTCTAACGTAATATGTGTTAACATATAAGTGTATAAGTAACTTGGTGATGTATACACAAGTACACATATCCAAACATACTAATAAGTATTTAAAACATTTCTTCTTATTGTTTTTTGAGAAACAAATCTAACATATTAGATGAAAGTAACGAATCTTTCCTACTATTTACTCGTAATAATATTATATTAGGTAGTAATATTAAATAGTGTAGTTTGGTCACCAGAAAATGACTGTCCTAAGTAACCTGAAGGTGTACACACGAATACACATATATACACTTATTAATAAGTGCTTAAAATGTTTCTAGTCCTTGTGTTTCGAGAAACAAACCTAACGTATTAGACGATCGTAACGAATCTTTCCTACCTACTCGTAATAATATTAGGTAGTAATATTAAGTAGTAGTAGTAGTATGGTGACCAGAAAATGGCCGTCACGACGCAAACAAATGAGCAAGTTCGACCATTCCCATGGCAACAATCTCAATCAGATAGGAGAACCAGCAGAACGGAGAACACAGAGAGAACACGGAGGATAATGTATTCGATACAGGTAATATATAGCGCTCCAGATACAATATTTATGTCCTGGCGTATTTCACTAGCAGCCCATTATTCATTCTCCGGCACTGAATAAGCATTAGTATCATAGAACTTGGAGTATCTGCGCTTCTTAAATCCGCTACACGCTCCATCTCTTTCTTTCTCTTTCTCTCTTTCTCCCTTCTCTCACAATCAGTTGGTGTCTCTATCTCTTTCTAACTCACTTTACCCTGTTTTTGGTACCTATTTATTTTCTATCCGAAAAACTTGGAAAATACATACACAGCTATATGCATGTATTTGCATATAAAATGTTTACCCAAAGTTTCTAGATGTTCGACAACATTTTTTATCATTTTTTTATATCTATTGTTTTATTTTTAATTTAAAAATTAATTATCTATCATATAATACGTACCTATACTTGATTTAATTTCAGTTTAACAGGTTTTACTGTATTCATTATTTCTATTATGTTGTGTCAAGTATGAAATGGAGCAAATTTCAATTCAATTATGTATATTTTTTGCTCCATTTCATACTTGACATAACCTAATAATGTCGAAATACTATTAATTATTCGAATAGAGTGTGTATATAATTTTTTGTTCGCGTTATATGCTATCAAATCAAAACTATCTAAGAATTTCTAGTTCACCCTATATGTGTATTACGTATTTGTGTGTTTGTCTTCTGTGTATGTGTATGTGTGTAAACAGGAATTTCATCTTGCAAATCTCATCTTTCCTACTCTATTTCTATATTGCCTTACTTTTTCCTCCCAAAAGTTTGTAAATTCTCGATAAATTTTTTGCTCATAGTTTTTCTTGTTATTACGTATAGGACGATAGTAGAGACAAAATTTGTTAATAAAAAGTACAAATAGAGAAGGGAGAAAGATAGAGAGAGAGAGAGAGGAAGGAGAAAGGAGGAAGGGATAGGTAGACTGTAATAATAAAGTTTAGTTTCGTGAGAATATTAATTTTTGAAAATTTTCCCCGAGAATATAATTTTAATTAAACTTTGATATTAATTAAAAAGATGGTATTATATATATAAGAATTTTCTAAATATTAAATCACTGAAAATTTATCGATCCGAACGTTTAATATTATATAATCTCATAAATAAATATTCGTTTATCGATAATTGCGAGAAGGGGTGGGAGGATATTAATGAATAATTACAGCGTTAAATTAGAATGTTGAATTTGTAATTGATAATACAGTGTAGAATAATTATATAATATGAGAAGATTTTTGAAAGGAAATTCGATACAAATTTAATTATTCTTTCGAAATAGAAACGTTAATGTAATTTCTGTACGAGAGGAGAGGAGAGAAGAAGGGTGACATTAAAGAATCTCTGATACACGATAAAAGTAATTTTCCAAAACCTTTCAAAGTATATCTTTTTTCTTTTTTTTTTTTACAATTAGTAAAATAACATTTTATTTTCTTTTCGTAAAAATTTAATTATACAAATGTGTCGGAAAAGAAAGAAAAAAAAAACTAATACAAGTATTATATTAAAAAATTATTTTAAATATAAATATTGTAAAAGAGATATTATTAAAAGTTGTACGTTTTAATTAAAAATTATGTTGAATCTTTTTTTTTTTGTTATTAATAATAATAATAATAATATATCAACGTTCTCTTGCGTAAAATAAATCATTTTTTTTTTTAACATTTTTTACTTTTAGTATCGTATAACAGGTCAATGAATTCTCATTCGCAGAATTATTAAACCAGTTTTTGCAATGAAATACTTTACGATAGAAATGAAATAATAAGAAACTATTTCTCTTATATATTAAAACAATAATAATAATAATAATATAGGAAATAAAATATATTTTACAAATTCTTTTATTATTTCTGTTACATCATCTCACCTATTGTATTTTCTTTTTCATTTACATCCTTTGAAATTAAAGTAAATATTTCGCAAAGTGGAAAAAATTTTAATCTAGTAATATGAAAGTTTGATTAGTATGATTAAAATCGATCTGATCGTTTATATTTTAAAGTTACTCAAAGCACGAGTATCGATTATGATATTACACGCGTGGTAACGTTCTAAACGCGTCGCGAATTATTGGATATTACTTCGATTGTGAACATGGAAATTATTTACCGTGCACATTCTCTCTCTCTCTCTCTCTCTTTCCCTTTCAAGTATCCCAATGCAATATTGAACATTAGCGAGAAATTATTGACCACGTGCGTATGTTGAACACGCAAATATGAAATATACCATCCAATTTTGTACGACTCGTAGCAAATGAACGAAAACAAAATTTTACAAAAATTCAAAGAAAGAGAATAAACAGCAAAGATGACGAATGAATGAATCAATGAATCAATGAACAAATGAATAAATGAATGAACGAACGAACTACGAGGGTCTCAGATTTTTTTTTCAATTCGTTCATTTCAAAGAAATAATTGGAGAAAGAAAGGAAAAAGAAAATATTTGCATATGTAACTGGTATTAGGATTGATTTTTCAATAGTTGTTTCATTTCTCGTTACTTGCGTTTGCAAATACGTTTCATACTTAAAACAAATATAATATAAAAAGAAATTAAAGTTTTCGTTACGTAGTTATTTAAAAGAAACAAAAATCGAACAAAAAAACAAAGAGAGAGAGAGAGAAAAAACTTTATTTTATTAGAGAATTATCTATTTATTCTCCTCTGTCGTGTTTGTTATATAAAATGATTAAAAGTTATCGCGAAAAGTTTTCTATCGATATCGGTAACTAATAGTAACTCGAGTAAAACCTTATATAATGGCTCTTCATTTTGTTGGAAAAGTTAGAATCACCGGTGGGGGTTAGGGGAGGGGAGTGGGAAGGAAGAAAGGGAGGTACCTGTAACTATGTTTTTAATCAATTCTATTTTCCAAACGATTTCAATTTATGTTTATCTATATTGTTCTATCAAATAATAATTATAGATAATTAAAAGTAATTAAAAACACGTGCGAATAAAATAAATCTATCGATAGTAAAACAACTTTGTTGAATATTACTTCATTGGACATTTTTTTCATTCATTATTAAATTCTTTTATCTTTAATTAATTATATTTTGTCATTTTTATTAATTAAATTCTTTTTCATTTTATTCTTTTCATTTTAATCCTATTCGTGAAATATATAATAACAAGATACGCGAAAACGTATTCAATCATGTCTAAAAGTTTCTTCACATTTTAATCCAAAGAAGAAATAATTTTGATGTATATTTTGTATCAACTTTTTTTTTTCTGATGATTTAAAAATATTTATTGAACGACGTTTTATTCTTTATCGATATAATATCATAGCTGCTGATGTATCATAGTTCATGCTTAATTTTTTTTTATTATTTTAATAACTTATTTCAAATAATCGATTCTCAAATTACTAATTTATTTACATCAATTTTTACAAATTTCTGCTAATATTTTTCTTTACCAGCTTGACTCGCATTTTAATCTTCCCTTTTTTTTCATTTTATTTTTCTAATAAAATGTCAAAATCTATCTAACGTTATTTTAATTTTCAATCATTTAAAAGACGTAATAACTTTCCATCGAATAAATCGAATATCGTTAAACACTTCTTGGAAATTATTTTATGCGTCAGTTATCAAAGGTAAGCAAATATTGCCAAATCAAATTAATCTTACCAGAGTTTATGCGATTCGAAATAATTTACTGGGAAAAATAGATGGATACTTTTAACTCGATCCAATACATGTATATATAGTGAATGTATATTCTTATACATATATAATACGTATCGATGCAATTGTATGTATTGTACATCAAATTTTCTATGGTATACGATTAGAATAGAATTACTTATCGGTCAATCCTTTTAGGGTTCACAATTTCTTAAGAAGAGAAAGAGAAAAATAAAGAGAGAGAGAGAGAGAGACAGATTAAAGGAGAGGAGAATAATCCATGTAATTTGAAGGAAATCGATCCTTCGTAATTATATATCTCATGGAATTAAATTAGCAAGTAATGAAATCAAGTTTCCCCTTAGGGATAAGGAACATTCGTATATAGTATATGTGTGTATAGTATATATACTATATATAATATAATAGAATGAATATATATATATATATATATGTAACACGTCACTCAATAAGTTCCGGGCCTGACACATATATGACAATACTATTGACAGACCAATATGATTTCTGGATAGTACAAACCTTCAAACGTTACGTGTCAAAATTTCATAACATTTTGACAATTAGTTTACAAGTTACAGTTGCTTTAATGATCCCGGCTGCTGCCCACTCAGCTGATGATTTTTTTGTAAAAACCGAAATTGTATCTAAAATAATTCATCATTTTTAGGAAAACATATAGAAAAGAATTGATTATAGAGTGATTGTAAAATTATTAGTTTTAGAAAATAACATGATTATATGTGAATTTACAAGAGACGAATGTAGTTTAAAGTATAAGATTGAGATTTTATGTATTATACATATATAAATATTCATACATACATATATCTGCATACGTGTATATTAAATGGAACACATCTAACGTGGGATTAATTAATTATTGAATAATATAAAACACTGTAAATAAGAAGATAAAATATGAAATAGAAAACGTTTAAATACGTTTAATCAGTGACTGTGAAGAAGGGAATGGTGAGGAAAGTTTAAACTAATCGAGAAAAACATTACCTCGGTCGTCGAATGTTTTGTTTATACATACATACATACGTCACTCCTAAACAGGTATTTATATTTCAAAAGTTGACATTTTTATTTTACTCAGAATTTCGTCTTGTCGAACTTGTAAACACATTGACCTTCGTGTACGTTCGGTTATCGTCGGGTGTATTGCGTATAATGTTTTCATATTTATTGTTAGTATTATTCGAACGTTGAGATAAGTAACAACCTATATTAGAAAAGTATAATTTATATTATATTTTTAATATTAAATTTGTGTGATATTATAAATTTATTTCGCATACATCATACGTGTTTTACATGTGTTTTGTTGCTATGCAAGTGATATGCATATGAACGAAAGTGTATGCGTGTATGTACTGTTTATAAGTGTTATATATATATATGCATACATATATATATTACACGTTAAATTGTGTAACTCAAAAAAATCCTGGAAACCCATAATCTTATTCGAAACAACTGGACAGCTTTAACTGTAAGTACATTAAAAGAATTTTATAATAAACTAGAATTAATAGTTTTAAAAAAAAAACAAAGAATTTGTATGAGACGAATAATTAAATTATACAATTGAAATTTGATTCTTAGTATTAGAAATCTATTCTTTGATAGAGAACGACTGATAAAAAATCTGTTTTCAAGGATAGAAAAAAAGATAAGAATCGGATCTATGATAAAAACACATTGGTCGAGTTTATTTAATTATATTTTTATCGTTTTCATAGTTTTCGATAGAAAGTATTCGTTGATCGAGAGATTGAAAGAATCTGTGTTTTTACAAATTTTTCTGGTATATTTGGATACTTCCAACTTTTAATTTCACAATTCGAAAAGTAAATTAACGTAAAAACAAAACTGTATAAAAAAGAATTAATTAATATTTTTTAATCGTGTATTATATGATATAATCGTGTGTTTATTACGATTAACAATTATTTAATCTCATTTTCTTATTGATATTTATTTATATTCGTTCATGCATTAATTACAAGATAATAATTAATTATTCTAGAAAGAATATATAAAAACAAAGTGTATTTTATTTCGTTTATTTGTTAATTAAAAAAAGTATTTATTAATCCAAATAGAATATTTTTTATACTTTTATATATTATATTTATTTTTCCCATATGTATTCGTATATATATATATATATATATATATATATATATATATACGTGAATTAATGTATATATATGTATTTAATGTATATGTATTATATCATATATATGCATTATATCATATATATATATATCATTTATAAATCCAAATAGAATATTTTGTATACTTTTATATATTATATTTATTTTTCCTATAAGTATTCCTATTTACCATACATTCTATATACGATATAATATAATTAATTTTGGAAATTTTTATTACTATTTATCTTCCTATACTTTTGTTTTGTTTCCTTTTGTTTCTTCAAATTTCTTTCCCCGTTCTCTCCCCGTATCTTTCTAAATAAAACAGTAAAAAAAAATACCTAATGTCCGTTTGGATGATACCAAATTGGAGTGATGTTTATCGTAGGCTCAGTGGGACGAATGAAGATAAAAAAGAAAGAAGGGAAAGATAGAAAGAAAAAGAAAATGAAAAAAAAAAGAAGAAAAGAGGGAAGGTTGCTACGAATTCCATTACGTCCTTTTATTTTCATCCCTGTTTTTATTGCGTTCACCCGTACCCTTCCCCACCTCTTCCTCTCCTTCCTTCCCCTTCTGGTCCTCCCTTTTTCCCTCCTCATTTTACGATCCTCCCTATAAACACAATGTACTCCCTTCCTGGTAGATTGCGTCTCCCTCTACCTTTCCCCCTCCCCTTTCCCCCTTCCCCTTTTCCTTGCTCGACCCTTCTTCTCTTTCCTTTCCCCTTTTCCCCTTTTTTCTTTTTATCTCTTTCTTTTTCTTTGCCCTCTTTCACTTTGCTATGTAATAGACGGTCGTTGGAAAATTAGAAAACTGATCGATGACGAAAAGAAAGAATAAAAGAAGGAAAGAATATAAAATCTAATAAAATAAAACAAAGACCATATTTCGTATGAATATATAATATAGATAATACGTTCGTGGGATGGGTTATGGAGGGTTGGGGGGAGGGAGGAGCAAGAAATACAGGATGAATCAAAAGTTCTTACATCGATAGAAATAAAAATTCGTATAAGTTTTTTTTTTATTGATTTGATTTACGTATATTTATACGTATAATTAATTTCAGTAACTATACCTTTTCAACTTCAAACAATGTATCTATTTGAAATTGTTTAGTCCTAATTTGAAGTTGAAAAGGTATAAGGAAAAAAAAAAGATTTATTTATTTTGGAATATTGCATAGTAATTTTTATATGAATTTTTTTTACTCGTTATAGTAATTTTTATATAAATCTTTTTTACTTATTGTAAATAATAAAATTAATTTCTTAAACGCAATCTCTCTCTCTCTCTCTGATTAATATAATCGATATATTAAATAATGAAAATTTACAATAAGAAGAAAGATATAAGGTGGATCAAATGTTTGTAGATTTATGATCAAAGTTGTGTGTTAAGATAGAAAAAGAATTTCAAAGATAGTTTATACAAATTTGATTGAGATATTTTGATTAGAAAGTAAATTGATTTGAAAACATTGAAATAATGAACTTGTGAAAAAAAAAGAAATTGAAAGGATATTAATTTTGTTGGTTTTTTGTAAACGCTTTGTTGGTTTTCTTTCGAATGTTTAAAATAAATAACATTGAATTTTGTAATTTATTTGTATTTTATTAAATTGAATGAATTAACGATAAAGGAATTTTTGAAATTCATCATCTTCGAAATATAAATTCAATTTAATTTAATTTAATTTAATTTAATTTCTTTTCTTTTCTTTTCTTTTCTTTATTCCTTTTTGGTCTACTTTTCATTTAATTTCTTTCAAAGGGACTCGTTCATTAATATTTCCTTTCGTTTAATAACGTAGACGTAGAAATGAATAAAACCAACGTTTTTCACGTTTCTCGAAGAAAATGAAAAGCTAAGTTAAACTACCAACCTGTTCTCCTCCTCCTACTTCTCCTCCTACTCCACCTTTTCCTTTCTCCTCTTCGTCTTTCTCGTCTTCTCGTCGTCGTCGTCGTCGTCGTCTAACTTGAATCATTTATTTATCGTATACGTCTACGTTTTAACAAACATTCATAAATAATATTATACGCAGAAAACTTATGTGGGAGATCAAAAGTTTCCTATAAAAGACGATATTTCAAAAAAATTGATTTAATTATTTATCGAACTTTGTATTCTTTTTGAAAAAGAATTTTTTCTCTACAATTTATACGATTAATAATCCGTATAAAAAATATAAACAATTGTTGTTACATTTGTAGTTATTATATTTATTTTTAATTTTATTTTTTTTCTACTTCCTATTACGAGTTGAACTGTTTCTTTTTTTTATATTTTTTAGTTTAAGTACAACGTTACACAGTATACTGTAATTTAATATCATTTTACAACGAGATGAAAAAAAAAGATGGATAAAAAAAATGTTTACACGTTGAACTACTTTTTTCATTTTTTTCAAATTAGAAAAATATTTTTCTAGGATTGTTTACTTTTACAATTTGTAGTTTGTTTTCTTGTTTTTTTTTTCTAAAATTATTATTTCGCATTAAAAAAGAGGGTTTAAACATTATTTTAATTACAATATATTGTAATAGTTTTTAATGAGAGTTCGTGTAAGTTGGTGAAAAAGTTGTAACCCAGGTGACAAACATTTTGTTACGTACAAATTTATCGCATCCTAGTTTCTGTGTATTCATTTATCTCAAATGTTGTTTTATCTATCTCTTTTATTTCAGCCACTCAATTGTATTACAAAATTGCAATCCTAATTGAAGTATCGAAAATAATAGAAAGAGAAAGGAGAAAGAAAGGAGAGGAAATAACAAAATAAAATTCTTTCAATAATAAGTCAATGAAAAAAATTCAAAAGTCAATCAAGTTGATAACTTTTGATTCAACCTGTATTATTTCTTCTTTTTTTCCAATCCATCTATCTATCCATGATTCGTCATATTTTTTATAATCATGAACAGCTGCAGCAGCCTTGAATTAATGTTGTTCAATATATATTCACTCGTAATATCCACGTACGTACATCCAATATTATTATGTTTTACATGCAAAGTGAAAGTATAATAATAGCAAATGCTATTGTTCAACTCTACGCGGGGCAGAGTGTACAGAAAGAGACAGAGAGAGAGAGAGAGAGAGAGAGAGAGAGAGAGAGAAAGAAATAGATAGATAGATAGATAGATAGATAGATAGATAGCGATATATTATTGTATGCTGTGCCAATTTAATCTACGTCGCGAAATATCATGGAAATGCGATAGAGATAGGCATGAAAATCGTTTTCAATATAAAACACACACTCATATATATATAGGTGTATATATATTACACATATATGTATGCATGTAACGTAGATACATATATATATGTATTACATTATATTACATATGTATATATATAATATGTGTCTAACGTAGATACATATATAGGTATTACATTATATTACATATGTATATATAATATGCATATATGTAATATATACGTACATATATATGTATTACATTATATTATACGTATTATATATACGTATTATACGTATTACATTATATTACATATGTATGTATATAGTATGTATCTAACGTAGATACATATATACATGTATTATATTATATTACATATGTATGTATATAGTATGTGTCTAACGTAAATACATACGTAGGTATTACATTATATTACATATGTATATATATACTTATGAATAATAGGAGTCAAACGTTACAAGTTTACGTCACGTAAACGTATTTCATTCCACCTCTTTTACATTTGCTTTTCTATTCTTAGCGAAAAAGAGTTTTCTTTTTACGTAGGTCGCTCGTTTGCGATCTTGCGAAATCTACGACGAATAGAAATGGTTTTTTTATTTCAATATTTTATTTTTGATTTATATTTTTTCTTCTTGTTTTCCTTGTGCTTTTTTTTTTCTCTCTCTCTCTCTCTTTCTCTCTCTCTCTCGCATTTTTAAATCCATCCGTGTATCGTGATAAAAAAAATATAATTTTATTTTTTTCATTTTCTTTCATTTCATTTTTCATTTCATTTTATATTTTATTTTATTTTACTTTATTTAGTTTTATATTTAGATCGTAATAGTTTTTCAAAAATCTCTCGAGTATATTTTGTGTAACGTATTATTTTATTGATTCATTTTTATTTTTATATTTCTAGTTATTTAAAATTTATTCTGTTTTTTTTTTTTTATTTTTTGGTCAACGATTGACGTTTTTCTTTCGTATTTCTGTTTTTTTTTATTTTTCCTTTTTTTCTCAAATCGATGTCGTTTTAGTTTTTTTTTCCATTCGAATGTATGAATTATTTACTTATTATTAGATTTATTTTTGTGTTTTTTTTTTTTAAATATTTATAAGAAACAAAGATGTTATAGTTGATGTTACGTATTTTAACCTAAATTAAGTGCACTCTTAAAGGTCAAAAGTTTGTAGGGTTGGCCGAAAACAAATGTTGCTCCCTTTTGCTATCGTAAAATGAATTAACTCTGTCGTGGGACTTTTTACAGACTAATTTTCTTTTCAAATTGAAAAAAAATACAACAAAAAAAGAAGAAGAAGAGAAGAGAAGAGAAGAGAAGAGAAGTTTCTAGGCTCGTAGTTCGATAATTTGAGAGAGAGAGAAAAAAGAAAAATAACTAAATCAGTCTTAAAAAGTCTCGGAAAAAGGATGGAGTAATTGATTTCTTTTTCAAAATTACATTTCCTTTTAGCAAGTATAACTTCGTTCAACTTCATTTTTCCTTCTAACTCTATTTTTTTAGAAATGAAAACAAATTAGAATAAAAAGGTGCAATCAATTTGAAGCTTGTCAAAAAGTGTCTGGATGAAAAAATTAAACTTTCATTTAATTATTCGTATACGTCAAATTACTTAAAAAAAATACAAACAAACAAAGAAAAAGTTGATACTTTTAACACGTTGAGCGCCATGTCACCCATTTTGGGTGACACTTTTAATATTTTTTTTAAATAGTATTTTTAATTGAAATTTAATGGAATAAATATAAAATATAATCATTTCAAACATTATTATTTATAATATATATATAATCTATTAATTTATATTCGAGATGCAATATTTCCTTATGTTACAGTGATTTATGGTATTTTGTAAAACACTTCCAACACATTTGTTGTAAATTTGGATAATTGGGACAATAGGTTGTAGTTTTTTAAATATTTTTTATCACTTTTTGACGTTTAACAATTCGTTTCTTCTTCTGGTAACATGAAACACACATTCTTCTTATAGACTTGTTCTGTATATTTTTACTAACTTCTAAACGGTGAGACACTTTCTTTCTTTTTTCGTCAAGACTAATATTTTTCGAGGACATCCATTCTCTAACTAGAAGTTCCTGGAATTTCCTTATCTGCATATTTAATAAATATTTTATAATCACTCAAAGATATGGTAAAATTAGAAAAGCGACAACGCAAGTATCTAATCGAATTGCATCGTTGATATTCTTTTGATTGCATTGGTTACATTTCCTCTAAACTTTAGATAAAAATATTATATTTTATAGATATATTGATTGTATATTTTTCTTTTTATAATAAAAAGAAAAACAAATATTTTATATTTCGTAATCATTGAAAGATTCGACAACACATGTGCCTACTGGAGTTGTATCGTTGGTCGACTGATACCATTTTTCAAATGTCATTCGTTCTGATAGTCACTTTTGGGACTTGTGGGAAACTCAAGCAAATACATTGGACGATCAACGTGTTAATTAAAAATATACTTATGTGTATATTTTAATCCTTTATGGGCTGAATTTTTTGTATTAAATGTAACACAAATTTTTACAACGAAAAATCAATAATTCTAAATCAAAAACTTTTTATAAATTACTTTATTTTTATATTTATTTATTTTCTTTGTTTGTTTGTTCCTTATCAATATTGTTATTAGTTATCTCAGAGACATGATATAATTAAGATATCATCTTGTTAAATTATTATACAATCTAAAAATTACACAGAGACACCCATAGAGGATTAAGATAACATAAACACATCCATTAAACCAAAAAATCACTAAATTAGTTTATAATATCACAGATAAAATCAAACAACAACACAAAGAAACAAGGAATAACGTTGAACGAAACATTTTCTTACACGTAAAACAATTAAACCTTAATTCCTCTCCTATGTGAAAGAAAAACTAATTAAGAAAAAAAAAAAAACACAGAAATAATAAGAAAATCTTTCCAACATGGGGGAAAAAAAAAAAATTAGAAAAGAAAACAAACACCATGGATTTTATACGTTACGTGTTTCTCTTCTAACGGGTTTTAACGCGCGTGAAAAAACTCTGAAAATCTCGGGTTTTAAGACAAAAAGCTAAAAGTCAGATGGGATGGTTGGTTAGTGCTAAGGGTAAGGGGTGTTAGGGGTATAGAGGGAGGAGGGAGGAGGGAGGAAGGAGGAGTTAGAGGTGGCATAGGTGGGTGAAGAAAGGAGGGGGTAAGGGGGAGGTGCAACGTACGGTTAAATCGCGATTCGAATAAAAGTTTAATGCGATTTCCGCGCAACCGCGCAAACCTATTATCTGCCATAGCCAAGTTTCATCGAACTCATTTAAGTTGGACGTTTAGTTAGAACTCTCTTCTCTCTCTCTTTCTCTCTCTTTCTCTCTCTCTCTTTCTATCTATCTATCCATCTATCTATCTATTTCCATCTTTGTGTCTTTCTCACTCTTTCCCCTCATTGCTTCTGTATTGGATTATTCTTTAAAAGAGAAACATAGCGACTTTATCGAAGGATGGGATGTTTTTTCTCTTTTGATTCAAAGCTTCATCGTAAAAATGGGATTTTCTGTAGATATTATATTATATTTTTTAACGAGATGAGAGATGGGGGATTTATAATAACAGCAATTATATTTTTACTTTAATTTTGTTTTTCTGTATTATTCTTGTTTTTTATTTATATTAGGTATTGGAATTAACTCGTAGCGTTATACTAAAGATGACATGAGTTTTAAAGTATTCTGTTTTCACCTTCAGAAACAAATTTATCGTAAACCAGCTCTAACAAGGTTTTATTTTTACGACAAATATTATGTTTTAATTGTTAATAACATCATGTTACTATTATTTAAATATGTTAAGGTTTATCCCAAATAAAGTGTTTTTGCGGGAACGGCACAAAAGAAAAAGTTTTTTACATCATATTGTTACTAGTGATGAAAAGTGGATACATTATGACAATCCTAAGCGTAGAAAATCATGGGTTAAGCCCGGACAACCATCATCATCAGTGGCAAAACGCAATATTCATGGATCTAAGCTCATCCTTTGTATTTGGTGGGATCAACAAGGTGTAGTTTATTATGAATTGTTAAAACCCAATGAAACCATCACTGGGGATCGCTACCGGTTACAATTGATGCGTTTGAGTCGTGCATTGAAGGAAAAACGGCCGGAATGGAGCAAAAGGCACGATAAAGTTATTTTACTGTACGACTGCTCGACCTCACGTAACGAAACCAGTGAAAACATACCTGGAAACATTGAAATGGGAAGTCTTAACCCACCCGCTGTATTCTCCGGATATTGCCCCTTCGGATTACCACCTGTTTCGATCAATGGCTCATGGTTTATCAGGGGAAAAATTAACATCTTATGAGGATTGCCAAAATTGGATCGATTCATGGATTGCCTCCAAGGACGAAGAGTTTTTTCAACAGGGTATTCGACAGTTACGTGAAAAATGGGAAAAAGTAGTGGCAAGCGATGGGCAGTATTTTCAATAATGTAATTTTTTACTTTCATTTCAAATAAATCGTTATTTTTTAATAAAAAAACGCTACGAATTAATTCCAACACATAATATTTTTTCTTTTTTTTTTTGATATTAAATAGAATACTAATTAAAATAAAAGAGAATAATAATAATGATAATAAAGATTATGATATTTATTATGGATGAAATTTTGATTTGATTTAATATTATTTTGTTTTATTATTGATTTCTATTTCGAGTTTCTGTTTTTGGTTTATGTTTTTCCTATTTTTTTTTTTTTTTTTTTTTTTTTAAATAGTAATAATCGATACGATAACTCATATATTTCTTTGTTCGAATAAAATGAAGATAATGAGAATAAACAGGAAGAAGAATAAGAATAATAATAGCTCGATAAAATTTCATTTTATATTGGAATTCTTTTTATTACGACTTTCTTTTCTTATTTTCTTTACTTTTCTCTTATCTTATCTTATCTTTCTCTCTGCCACGAATAATAATAAATAATTGCCGATTTTTCTCTTTTTTTTTTTTAATTTCATCAAGGAGAAGGATAAAAATAGAATACAGAAAGAGAAAGAATAAAATAACTTGATTAGAATTTAATTTGATTTTAATTCTTCTCGTTCTCTCTCTTTGAATTTATCTTTTCTTCTTCTTGGTTTTTTTATTTTTCTACTCGAGTAATAATGATCAATAAATAATGGTCAATTTTAATTTTATCAAGCATAAGAAGAAGAAGAAGAAGAAGAAGAAATGATGATGATGATGATGATGATAAAACAAAGGAAAAGTAATAGCTAAATAGAATTTTTATTAGATTTTTATTTTACTCCTATTTTATGTTTTTCCTCTCTCTCTTTCTCTCTCTCTCTCTCTCTTTGTCTTTGTCTTTCTATTTTAATAATAATCAATAAAATCATTTCCCTCGTCGTCTTCTTTTTTCCTTTTATAATGAGAAGAAGATTAAGGTAGATTAAAAACACAATAGCTAGTTTAAAATTGAATTTCATTTCTAATTTTATTTTCTCTCATTTCGTTTTCTCTCTTTTAATTAAGAAAAAGATAAAGATATGAGGAAAAGAAGGAAAATAATAGAGATATAATTTAACTTTATTTTAATTTTCATTTTTCTTTTCTTACCGGTATCTTTTATTAGTTTTCTCTTTCAATAAAAATGAAGATAAAATATGATGATAAGAGAAGGGATAGTAGAGTGGGATAAAAGGGGAAAAAAATATCAGAGAAAAAGATATATTATAAAATTTCATATTTTATTTTCATTTTGATTTGGATCCTCTTTCTCTTTTGCTTTTCTTTTATTTTCCTCTATCTTGCTTTTTATTTTATCTTTTAATAATAATAAAAAGATAAGGAAAGATAGGAAGAAGGGAAAGATAGAAAATGCTATCTTGCTTATTATAATATTCCTGAAAAAGAGAAAGAGAAAGAGAGAGAGAGAGAGAGAAATAAATTAAAAGAAAAAGAAAATAATAAAAAAAAAATTTAGAAAATTATCGTACCGTTTGCTTGGTCGGTAATCGTAAAGACTCGTTAATTAAAATTCTTGATAAACCGTTAATTGAATTCACGGCATTTCATATCGACGTGTTCTATATATATATATTTATATATGTATGTGTGTATGTATATGTACATAGAATTATATAAATATATATATGTATGTACGCAAACTATATCGTAAAATCCTCTTCTCTCTAGGGCGTATAATCATGTATTTCTTTTTTTTCTTCTTTTTTATCTTTCTTGTCTTTTCCTTTTCATCGGCTTTTTTCCTATTGGTTCCCCTTTTTTCTCACAACGTAGACGAATAAAATGTAAAATTTTCGTTTTATCGATCAACGTATATTTCCCTTTTTTCTTTTTTTTTCTCTCTTTCTTTCTCTTTCCTTCATTCGTTGTTTCTACAAAAATGTATACATATACGTATTTAAATAAATACATACAGGATGTTCCAAAAGTCCCTTTTACTGATAGAGAAAATACAAATAAAAGGAAAAAGAAATATATATATATTTCAATATTGATTTTATTTAATGGAATTACAATATTTTTTATTTTTCATTTCCAAGATACGTAACTCGCGAGTATCGTAGTATTGTTAAAAAAATAACTACAACAACAACAAAAACAATATTTTAATCGTGAAATTTACCATTGCAAATATCTGCAAAATAATTTTCTAATTTTGTATATTCGATTAAACAATTTTCTGAATATCTTATATATTGTCTGGAATTCGAGTTGTATTAAAAAATAAAATACTATTGTATCTGAGTGCATCGGTGCATCTATACACAAAAATAAGGTCATAAGAAATTAAAAGGTATTATGCAATATGATTTTTTACTCTGTCTTGTTTTTGTTCTATTTTTACTTAAACGGTAACCCATCCTTCAGGGTTACTCTGTATAATAAATATATAAATATATTGAAAAACATAGAAAAAAATAAACACATGCATAAAGAGAGTCTATGCAGTTAAAAATATACTAAATATTCAATAAACAAGAAATGTATAATATTTGTTGAATTCAATAAAAGTAACTTTTGGGATATCCTGTTTATCTTATAGAAAAATATCTTATGTTTACATATATATAGATTGAGATATAGACGAGAGAAAGAGAGATAGAGAGAGAGAGAGAAAGATAGTAATAGAACTTTCGTAAAAAGCAATGCGTCAGACTTATTACATCAGAAATTGCAACCTTCACTTCCGCGGATACAAATATAACTGGAATTATGCATAATTTTGAAGTTGCTATATTGTATGTACATTATACATATGTATATATATATTACGCACAAGTTACGAGATTATACAGACTAGTAAATTAATTTCGTAATGTAAGTTTTGTATTTCGATTTTGAAACGTGAAATATTGCATTAGATGGATATACATATGTATATACGTATTATATATATATATGTATATGTATATATTATATAAATAGATAGATAGATAGGTGGATATATTAATAAGATAGAATGAACATAAAGAAATATGAAGAACTAAAAAAAGATTAAATAAACTATATAACTATACACAATACACACACATACACCTATACACGTGTATGTATATTAGTCAGTATCGACCCTCGTCGAGTAACTCGACTGTATCTTTCCAGACCGTTGATTTCAATATATTCTCTCTCTCTTTCTCTCTCTCTTTTTCTTTCTATCCTCATCTTGTTTTATTTTTTCTCTCTATTTCTTGTCTCGCATATAATTTTCACCATTTTTTATTTTACAAACACACACACACACACACATGTATGTGTAGAAATTTATGATAAAACCAAAAATCTGACATAGAATTGAAAGAAAGAACGATAGTTGGAACAGGTTGGGGGAGGGTAGAGTAAATCACACTCACACATACATACATAAATATATATATATATACAAAAATATATATCGTAAAAATTAATACTTTACAGAATATTATTCGTAGAACACATATTACGTAAATACATGTATATATATAAGTAGACATATGCAAATGTATGACGGAAGAAAAAAAATGCTAGCGTATGGATTGAAAGGAAAAAACGTTGGTGTAAGTTAATAGGATGTCTACATATAAACACATATCGTAGAATTAATATGTTAGAATTATTCGTTGAACATATCATATACATATATAATAAATATATATATATATATATAAATAAATATACGTCTACTCTGGCGATATATTTTCTCAGCGAGAGTAATTTAATGATCTCTCGATGCAACTCGCGCGAATTCCCTTCCCCCTTCCCCCTTTTCTCTCCCACCCTTTCTCTCTCTCTCTCTCTCTCTCTCTCTCTCTCTCTCTCTCTCTCTCTTTCATACTTGGTTCTCCCTCCTATTACGAAGCTTCTACCTCGGAAACTTGAGAAAATTGAATTGAGACGTATGGGCGTTATAAAGTTTGAATCAGAAGTTCAGGGGGTGAGCTGGAATGAGCGGATGAAGCATAGAGAGAGAGAGAGAGAAGGAGATGGAAAAAGAGAGAAAGAGAAACATATAGAGAGAGATAGAATGAGAAGGATGAGGAAAAGGGTAGGGTGAGAGGAAAGGAAAAGGGGGTAGAAGAGGAGGAGAGAGAGAAAAGCAAACTATGGAACCCAACGCGAATCAATAAATTCAGGACTTGCTAGAGGGAGAGAAATAAAGAGAGAGAGATAGAGGGGGTGAGGTAGTGGGAGAGAGGGGGAAAGGGGGAAAGAGAGAGAGAGAGAGAGAGAGAGAAAAGTTGCAACTAGTGCAAGCCACGACGTTAAAATTAATGAGTCGCGATGAATGCTTTGCTTTCTTATACGAATAAATAGATCTTTCGAAGACTCTTATCGTTTCGCGATAATAATATTTCCATATTTCTGATATATTCTATAGAGAGAAAGAGAGAGAGAGAGAGAGACACCATTGAATATAATATTAAATAAAGGACCAAGGTTTTATTCAGAAAAGTATAATTAATCTTTTAAATATAATGTATATATTGCATTGAATAATTATTAATTGTAATGAAATTATTAATCATATTTTTTCACGATTTATTCAACGTCATATATTTTAAATACGTTTATGCGGGTATGTCATAAATGTCTCTATATGTGTATGTATTTATTTTAAATAAATTTCTCATTTTAATTTTGTTATTTATTTGAAGGAAAAATGAAAAAAAAAAACATCGTTAAACTCGTTTCACAAACTTGACTAACGTTAGGTTTATAAATACAAGTTTTGACTTGGTGTATATAATATATTTATATTACAGGGGGTGAGATATAGAGGGTGTGAGGAGAGACTCTAAAAGTTAGGGTGGTTGATTCTTTTTTTTTTTCCTATTTTATTTTATTTTATTTTTATTTTTTTTTTCAAAAATCAATTACCTACCCTCTCAACTGTTCGAGACTTTTTAAGCTAATTATTTTTTCATATCGTAAAACTACAAGCCTAGGAACTTTCTACCAACCTATAGTAACTTTTATATCCCTCTCTCTTTCTCTAGTAATATAAGTTGTACCTATATACACTTATACCATAAGCGTGTTTCACGTAACATTATATAAGTTTCTTTTCGAATCGGTTAACACAAAATTCAATTTATGAAATATTAATTTTAATTAAAAGACAAAGTGTAATTAAATAAATCAATTTCACACGTAATAGACAAGCATACGTACACACACACACACACACACACACACACATATATATACGTTTGAACGGTTACAAATAAACCATTGAAAATGTCTAACGAGGAATAAAAATAGCAAACGATTTAGACGAATAGATAGATAAATCAATGTCCATATGGGTGTAACCAATAATTCAATTTTATCCCCATACTCTTTCGATTTAACGCTCGATACTTCATTCGAATTCCTTAGTGAAGCTTTTACTTTGCCATTGGACAACAAGAAAGCGAAGAAATTTCGCAAGATTTTAGCGAAGCGTTTAACAGCGCTACTTCTCACCTCTCTGACACCTTTTGCATTTTTCAATCCCACGATATAATAATCCATTCTCTTTTAACATGAACTAGTAGAAACTTGACCCCTCTCCCTTGCCCCTTCTCCTTTTCCTTCAACGTTCCCCCCTACCCCTAACCACCTCTACCCCTCTATACGATGGTAATTTACTTTCGTCGATTCATTACGACTTCGTTTCCATTATAGCAAAGCTTTTAATCAATTGCCACACAACGAATGCTAAAACACACATTGACTTGAAACCTGTTAACACAACTACGCGACGTTCGTGTATGTAAATGTGTATATATGTGTGTATGTGTGTGTACGCGTATATACCTGTGTGTATTTTCTTCGATCGATCGTGAAATCTCTTCAATTTTATCTTTTTCTCTTTTTTTTTTTATTTTTCTTTCTTTCTTTCTAATCTTCCACTTCGTTCTAAAAGATAATATCAACACAGATCTATCGTTATATTATGCAACGATTTAACTCGAGGATGAGAAAAAGGATAAAGATAAGGATCGAATAGGCGGTCATGATAGATGACGATTCGTCGCGATTAATAATGACGTAATAACACGTGAGAGATAATTGGATATAGAGAAGAAAAAAAAAAAAGATGTAGAAATAAATAAGACAAATAAATTATAATAAATTAATAAATTAAGAAAAAGTAATATATATTTATATATATATATATAGAAAAAAAATATTTTATTGCTAATGATACCTAAATGACACGTAATTAAACGGATATACACAGCTTATTTTATACGATTATTATACACGTTTACTTCATCTTTCCTTTCTTTCTTTCTATCTATCTTCCCTTCCTTTTTTTTTTTATTTTTATTTATTTATTAATTTTTTTTTCTTTCTCCCTCCACTTACTAGCAACTAAATGTCGAGTGTATGAATATTTATATTCATACATGTAAGATAATTGGCTATAAAATGAACGGAACAAAAAAAATAAATAAATTAATAAATTAACGAACAGTATTATTGCAGTGTGTATAAGATTGGATAAGTTACTTATTTGTTCATTTAATTTTTTCTTTTTGTTTTTTTCTTTTGTATATTTTAGTTATATTTTAATTAATTTATATTGAGTAAAGAAAAAATAAATAAATGAATAATAACGTATAATAATAAAACAATTATCGCAAATATATAAAACTAACACTTACAATACTTACTATTTTTAGATATACAAGTTTTTTTTTTTATAATTTAACATATATATTATCATTTCATTTACAATTAATAACAAAGCTAGATGGTCGAGTATATATTATCGACATACATCCTAAATTGTTATTATTATTATTATTATTATTATTATTATTAATATTATTATTGTATGTATGAACGTCAAAGAAACATAGCACGAAATAGGAGTTTCTCGTGTCTAAACTAACCAATTCCGTTGAAATAGCTTAGTTCATATTACTCGGACAATTATATAAATTATTCATCGTCGTTCTTGTTACTCTTGTAATCTCGTTGAGATAACTGTAAGTTGTAGATACGATCGACCAACCAGCTAGCTACTCTACTATACTCGCGATGCGGAAGTACGAGAGTATTTGAGAGTTACGTAGTAGATATGTATATATGTACATATACATATACACTAGCGTATACAAATATACCATACACCCACATATACCCCATTTAATACATATATATACCTATTTACTTCTCCTTTTCCACTGACGACGATCGCTTCAATTAACTTAAATACCCCCCTTGATAGAGGCGACTACCAAGTCGTAATTCTTTTTAACGAGTTCGTACTTTGTCGAATGTATATCACTAAATACATATACATTTTTATGTATTCATCTCATATGTATATAAATATATATAAGAGTATGTTTGAAACTTGCGACGATACACGTGTCAATTTTAAATCAATCGTATTAACCGTAATAATCTTGTTTTAATAATTCATAATATTATTTTATATTATTATGTTAACGGTTAAAATGTATATAATTCAGTTAAAACGTGGAAATTCTTGACTTTATTTGAAACAAGTCGTTTTTGAAGAAAATATTTTATTAACACATTCCGTGCCAAGCTGTTTTTCCTGGATATGATCTTCACGCCAATATTTGTTTTCATCGCATTAAATAAATATTTCTGCGTGTTGCATTTTTATGGTACACGTGGCACAGAACGTGTTAACAGAATTTTATTATACATCTAAACCTAGTTTGTTGTTTTTCTTTTATTACAGGAAATAATTAAGTAAAATATGAATTAACGAGTAAACGAGTAAACAAAGTATGAAGATTGAGATTTGATTTGTTTTTTAAGTTTGTTGTTTTTGTTTTGTTTTAGCTACTACGATAATTCTCATAGTTATTCGTTATCTTTTTTCTTTTACGTTGAAAATCAATGTTCTATTTTAATCATGATTTGTTATCGAATCTAATCTATAAATCAAACTTCAATTTGATACCTTAACTATTCGGGTATTATAAATTTATGTATTATCTAATTGAAGTATATTACTTTGTCTTCTCTTTCATATTTAAACAGATCAGTATAGTTATTTCAAGGTATAAAACATATACGCATATATAATATTTAAAAGATTACAATTGAATTATCTTTAAATTCAATATAAACATTTTAATGTGTGGATCGTAAAATATAAATATATATTTATTTAATTGATACAATTTAATATTAAACATGTATACACATATACATATCTGAAATATTAAAATTCCATTTCCCTGACGAGATTATTTCAAAAATGATTCATTCTCCAACGAGAAAAACACATTGATAATATGTAAAACATCAACCGAGTAACGTACTTGTTAAAAATATACAAACGATTTGACCTTTCTAAGAAAATTTTTGTATTGTCAATAACTGGAAGAAATGACGTACGAAAAAGAAGACACATAATGTTTAGAAAATGTGTTAGTTACGTTTGGACGGTAATCAAGATAACAAGACAATTTTCTCTGGCAATTAGGTAAATTATTTTACAAAGTTTTTCATATTAATCTTAGAAAAGTAAGTGCATGTAATACGGTATATCTTAATTAAATACATTACACATGTAACATAGTTATCTCGTAATCAGTAATAATATGATTTATGAATATGCATAATAGAAAATATTTAAAATATTCTTTGGAATTTCACTAATGAAGAAATTTATCATAAATATATATTATTTCCATATATATAGATATCGTAATAATAACATTGTTCTAATAATTAATCAAATATAGTCAATAAGATATATTAAATCAATTTTATATTATATTTACACATATATAAGTTATTAAAATTATTTATAATCTTGAATGAAAAAGAAAAAAACCATAAAAAGTGATTTTAAACTGTAAAGTTTTGTTAGAATATTTCGCGATCATCAAAATGGAAATTGAAATAGTTTGCTGAATTGGATGTAAATTTATATGAAAGGAAGTTCGTAATTAGTACGACACACGTGTTGCTTTTAATCAGTTATATTAACTATAATATAACTTTGGTTCTCTAATAACTAATCAGTATATAATAATCATGATATTTCTAAACGTTATTATTACAAAAATATAAAATACGTTATTTTCACAAATTAAAGATTTCTAATTGAAGATGAATGAAGAAAAAAAAGAAACTGTAGTAGAAGAAAAAAAAAAGTCATTTAAAAATTAATTAAGTTCGCTTCGAATATTTTTCGCGATTAGAGTGGAAATTAGATTTAGTTAGGGGAATTAAAAGTGTATTTTATGTGAAAGGAAGTTTCAAATTGGTACGACCTACATGTCTCTTTTAAATCAGTTGTATTAACCATAATAACTTGGCTCTATTAATTAATCATTATATGCCAAGTAATATATTCCTAAATATAAATTTTACCAATTATATTAACGTATTTTGTTTTTTTTTTATAATTCCAAAAACGTATTCAAAAGTTATATGAATACAAAAGTTAATTAAATTTATTCAAAATATTTCGTCATTAGAGTGGGGAAAAAATTAATAAGTCAATCTACGAAAGTTTGATATTGTTACGTTTCTCCTTTCATTATTGTTTTTCATATTTAATTAATAATTAATATTAAAAACATAAATCTCCAATAATATTAATTAGTATACGTTAAGATACAATATATCGATAGGGTTTAAATTAACGATATAAAATATCTAAAATAATTCGTCGTTATCTTTTATAAAAGTAAAAAAAAAAAACAACAAAAACGTAAATTTGTTTAATTAATATAATTAACATTTAACATAAATGTAATAATATCAATTAGAGAGTATATGATATGATACGATATAGATACGATTTAATTAACGATATATAAAATATCAAAATAATTAGCAATCTCTTCTAAAAGAAACAAAAAGAAATATCAAATTGTTTAATTAATATAATTAATATTCAACACAAATTAGAGAGTATATGATAAGATACAGTATAGATACGATTTAATTAACGATATAAAATAACAAAATAATATCCAATCTCTTTTAAAAGAAATATTATTGAAATTTATTTTCAAAAAAAAAAATGTAGTTTAAGGAGATTCTTTTAAATAATTTATCAGATTAGAAAATAGATTTTAAAAATATTACTAAACAGTTTGATAGTTTTAATATTAGAAGTTAATTTGTATGAAAGGAAGTTTGAAATTAGTACGACCTAGATATGTCTCTTTTAAATCAATTGCATTAACTATAATAACTTATTGTTAGTGCTCCTAATTAATCATTATATAGCAGATAGTATATTCCAAAAAAAATTGTATCAACTATACAACATATTTTTTAAATTCAAAAACATATTCAAAAGTTATTTGAGAAAGTAATTAAATTTATAGAATAAAAACTATACTTTAAGGAATTTTTTTAAATAATATATCAGATTAGAAAATAGATTTTAAAATTATTACTAAACAGTTTGATAGTTTCAATATTAGAAGTTAATTTGTATGAAAGGAAGTTTGAAATTGGTACGACCTACATATGTCTCTTTTAAATCAATTGTATTAACCATATGGTATATATACATAACTTGGTTCTATTGATTAATCATTATATAGCAAGTAATATATTCAAAAAAATTTTATTAACGATATTATGTATTTTAAATACTTTAAGAGATTCTTTTAAATAATATCAGATTAGAAAATACACACATAAAAATTCCTAAAGGTTTTAATAGTTTTATAATATTTATATTAGAAATTAATTTGTATGAAAGGAAGTTTGAAATTG
>JACGTP010000010.1:78885-109479 GCA_023678845.1 Mischocyttarus mexicanus
ACTGGGGATCGCTACCGGTTACAATTGATGCGTTTGAGTCGTGCATTGAAGGAAAAACGGCTGGAATGGAGCAAAAGGCACGATAAAGTTATTTTACTGCATGACAATGCTCGACCTCACGTAGCGAAACCAGTGAAAACATACCTGGAAACATTGAAATGGGAAGTCTTAACCCACCCGCTGTATTCTCCGGATATTGCCCCTTCGGATTACCACCTGTTTCGATCAATGGCTCATGGTTTATCAGGGGAAAAATTAACATCTTATGAGGATTGGCAAAATTGGATCGATTAATGGATTGCCTCCAAGGACGAAGAGTTTTTTCGACGAGGTATTCGACAGTTACTTGAAAAATGGGAAAAAGTAGTGGCAAGCGATGGGCAGTATTTTCAATAATGTAATTTTTTACTTTCATATCAAATAAATCGTTATTTTTTAATAAAAAAACGCTACGAATTAAATCCAACACCTAATAAAATTAATTATATATTATATATATATATATAATATTTTATATGAGCATACCACATACGTTAAAACTATCTCAATATTATTTTCTTATTTTTCTATAGATTTATATATTTGAACAGAGTATTAAGGTGATTTGGTCGTGAAACATTCAAGTGGTGGTAATCATATTTGCGTAAAATAGAAGAAAAAGAGAAGAATAGTAAAAGGAAAAGGAAAGAAAGGAAAGGGGAAAACTGATAAAAAAAAAAAGAGGTTCGAAGTTGCGTGTTACGAGAGGTTAAAGTGTTAAAATGTGAGTAGAAAGGACGTTCGAAAAGAAAAGAAAAAAAGGGAAAAAAGGAAAAGTGAGAGGGTGTTAGTAATAGTAGTAGTAGTAGTAGTAGTAAAGGGGTATCTCGAGCAGGAAAAAGAGGATGGAGAAAAGGCGACGAGGTAGTCCGAAGCGTGCTGTTGGTGCTGGTACTGGTACTGGTACTGGTACTGGTACTTCCGAGATCCCACTTGTTGCTCGCACCTTGCTTTAGTCCACAAAGTAAGGATGGAAAGCTCACTTACCCGTTGAATTTCCTACGGTCGAAAGGTCCTGTGGCCGTCTAGACGAACACGATCCACCCTCTTTCCCCCTTTTAACCACCCTCCTTCCCTCCTTTCTTTCCTTCCTTCCTTCCTTCCTTCCTGTCTACTAGCTTGGTTGGTTGGTTGCTTACTTGCTTGCTTGCTTGGTTGCTTGCTTTTCTTCCTTTCTCTTTTTCTTTTTTCTTTTATATTTCCTTTTAAAGGGGAAGGAAACGATTTTGAACAACGATTGATAAATTTTCATCGATTCAAATCTAAAAACATTTTGTTATTTTTCATTCGACCATCGAGTGTTGATTTTATTGTTAAATATTTCATATCTTTGTGGTTTGTTTTGTTTTTTTGTGTGAAATCATTATGATTGATAAAGTTTCAGATATTTTGTTTATTTTATTCTTTGTTTTATTACAATTATTTAACATTCCCTTTTTAAACTTTGTGGTTGAGAATAAATGAATGAATTAACGTAAGATACTCTTTTCTTTGTATTATTATTCTTTCTCTATTTATTTTTATTCTCGTAGTATTAAAATTCGAATAGAATATCATTCTATCGATTTAATTAAACTTAACAATTAATTAATAATTTCTGTTAACAAATTTCATTAGATTCAATGAATTTTCTTCTTACATTTTTATATTTCTTATTATTTTTGAATTTATATTTGAACGATTTTCATTTACTATCTCTTTATAGAAAATAATTTTACAATAGTTTTAAATTTTTAAATCGAATCGATAATAATTATCGTTTATTTTCCTCTTACACGTGTAAACATCTATACTTTTTCTTTTTTTTTGGAGAAAGTGTCAAAAAGAAATTAGAAAGACGAATAAAAGTGTGATATCTCGAATAAACCTCACGTTTGTATGCTCCTGAGCTCGAACCCTTTACATCAGATCAATGTGTTTATCTACATACAGGGTGGTCCAATCAATGTGTACACCGATATAACTTCACAAAATATCCATTGCACTAAAATAAATAATATATATATAAAATTTACATTACGATCATATATATTTTAATGTAAAAAATATAATATTGTGTTTAAAAAAACAAAGTTGTCTTTCAAAATCTTCTTAACACCACGACCTATAAAAAAATGTAATACACTAGATAGTACTTTAAAACTATGTTACTTTTGTTATTAAAAATTTGTTCGTGTCATTCATATTTGGAAGTTATATCGATGTACACGTTACGTGAACCACCCTGTATATAAATATATAGATGTGTGTACAAGAGAATCATGCACCTGCGGCAAAATTCAATCACGTCCAAACAAAAGACATTGCGTCGGCCTAAAGGAAAGCAATTTAAAGAGAGAGAGAGAGAAATATTAAAAGGGTTCTCCTTTATCCGAATATTTAAGACCACATTAATCATTTCTATCTCAATCTTCAATTAGATTCTTAATCTCGATCTATAAAATAATTTATTAACCTAATCTAACATATCATAATTGTTAATTTATATTAACGTTTACACATTGCTCGTTATTATAATTTCTTTTTGAAAAAGAAAATATCGGTACGTTCAAAGAGAGGAATGATATTATTTGTTATTTATTCCCGTTCAATGTGGAATAATTTTCAATATTAATCGAACGTAATAATGAATTTATTAACGTTTGTGTACATCATTTTCCATCTCTCTCTTTTTCAGAGAAATTAAGTATTTTTATATAAATATATATATATATAATGAATCACAGAGGAATATTCATAATACGACTATGAATTATAATTAATCAATATTTGCTCTTTAAATGAAATATTATTTTCAACAAAATTCTTTTTCATTTAAAAATTATTTTCATATATTTCTCAGGATTATATTATATACTTTTAAATTGATTAAAATTTAAATGCGAGTTTATTGTAAACGAAGCAGTGGTATAATTTGACATAAATTGATAGGAAAATTGGTCCAGCGAGAATATACCATAAATCGTCTTAAAAATATTATATAAAATACGAAAAAGGGTCAACCACCACCACCACCACCACCACCACCCCTCATCGTGTATTATTCGGAAAAAAACAAATAAATTCGATTTTTATTATACACTTTGTACAAATACGAGAATACACTAGCGAAATTCATATTTCACTGCCATTTGTATAAAACGATATTTCTCTAAAAATAAAATATCCGTTTCAACGATAAAAAAATTTCAATATCAATTTAAAAGTTTAATAAAAATCCTTAAATAGGGGCTTTATTGTAAAAGAATTTTAAAACTTTGTATATTGCAAGCTAATATCAATTATTTCAAATTTACAATTTGATGCGAATATGAAAATATTCTCTTTGCGTATACATACATACATTTATTTATATAAAAGAGAGAGAGAAAAAAAAAATAAGAGTGATAGAAATGTTGTTATTTATTATCGATATAGAATAATTAACAAAAATGGATTTCAAGTAATTGTTAATTATTTAACATTTGTACATCATTTTCACATTTACCCTCGAGCTCCTACTTTTCGTATCTTTTCTTTTAAATAAAACAAAAAATAAAGTACATTAACATAACGAATAAAATATACGCGCACATATAAATGAATAAAAGAAGAAATATCATTATTATTATTATTATTATTTATTACTTATTATTATTTTCATAATATCTTTCGTATAAAAACGTATAATAACGTAGAACAATAAATAACGAAAAATACATGAATTCATTTGGTAGAATAATTCGTGTTTTTAATTTTATCTTTTCTATAGAAAAGTTAATCGATATTTTAACCATAAATAATATCGATAACCGATTTCACTTATCTATCAATTTAATTACATTGTAATACTTCTTCTAACATTCAAAAGAACATCGATAAATCGGTTTATCCATTTATCTGCTGCTCATCTATCTTCCATCTCTCTTTCTCTCTCTTTTTTTAACACTTTGTCTCACTTATACACACACACACACACACACACACACACGTTACTCTTTCTCTTTCTGTGTGTCGATCGAAGCGAACATTTTCCTACCGCAAAGAAGAGACAGACACGAACACGGCACGTATGTTAATCCAAGATACACGTGTGCCATCTGCTTTAATGGCTTGCGGTCGTAAGAGAGTGACAGAAACGATGACTTATACGTCGTCCCATAGCAAACTGCGAATTGGACACCTGTTTCAAGTTAGAAAGAGAGACTAAAATAATAAATATATATACTTCTATGATATATTTATTGGTTTCTTTTTTTAAAGAGGTGTTAACAAGAAATTAGAAGATTAATAAAATAATGGATAGCGTATCAAATCGTATATGATATTATACATATTTTATTAATCATTATTTTATCAATCAATATTATTAAATAATATTTTTATTTTTTATTCTATTAGATTAAATAAACCCATTAATACAAAGAAAAAAATAGAAAGATAGAAAATACAATTATAATTATTATCATCATACAGATTAAAGATTATAACACACATTAAAAATAATTTCTTTTAAACAATATAGATTGAAAGATATATATTGCTGATATATTGTTCAATTTGCAGATATATATACATGTAACATGTAAAACAATTGGTTTTAACACATCATCCAGTTCTTTGTAGTTGAGGGATTCTTACCCTGTGTGACACTTGGTTTTTAAGGCATAGTTTAAGAATTTTTTTTGACGACCATTGAAAAGACAAAACTCTTTGAACTTTTTATGACATATTTAATAATATTTCAGTAGTGTGTAAAAAAATTTTTACACATAAATCTCTGTAAGAACGTGAGTTATACCATTCCGAAGACACTCATCTTGAAAAAAAAACTGTTGTCGAGTGTTTTCATGATTCCGGCTGATTGGCTTATCTGACATCAAAACAATCAAACGTCATTTTAATTTTTAAACCTGTGACGATAGAATGAATCTAGGATTATTAAAAAATATTGAAAATTGAATAATTGACGAGTCTTTAGTAAATGAATTTTAATTTTTCATGGATATTTTGGTTCGAGGATAAAATTGGAGAGAAAAAAAAAAAAAAGAAAAATTGAAATACAGTTGGTTCTTGAAGACTTCGATAAAATCTTAAAGATTGTTGGAAAACGCAATAGGAACGTTATATCCTGCATAAAGACCATTGTCCTGAGAAATCACTAAGAGACGAAGAAAGATTCTTATTCTTGGCACAAGTTTTCTGTACTTTCTGAATGTTAGACGAACAGGAGAAGAGTGAGGGTTGAAGAATACGAGTGGTATGGGATACACTAGTAGCAAAAATAGTAATAGTAGTAGTAGTAGTAGTAGTAGTAGTAGTAGTGGTAGGGATTGTAGTGAGAGTGGGGTATAATCGATTAGCATAAACGCGTATTCCTCGAGTACTTTCGTGACAGGACGAGAACGGAAAATGGATTTTCAAGAAAGTTTGCGCGAGAAAAGAAAGAAAAAGGGTGAGTAGTAGAAGTCGGTGGTGGAAGTGGAGGGGAAAGGGAACGGGGTAGAGATGGTGGGTGGTAGGGAAGGGTGGAAGAAGGGGGAAAGAAGGGAGGAAAAGTAAATCTCTTACAAAAGATTTCTCTACGTGCCTCGTCGTCAACGTTGTAGTTGTCGTCGTAGTCGTGGTGTTTCACAGAGAAGCTTTCAGAAATAATGAAAGCAAGAAAGTAAGAAAGAAAAGAGAAGAATATATATATACATATAAAGAAAAAGTAGAAGTAAATACAAGAAGGAAGAAAAAGAGTTGAAATATTTAAAAATTTAAGAAAGAAGAACGAGGGATGAGGAAATGGGAGGATAAAAAATAGTTGGTAGGAGTAGTAGTTGTACGATTTAAATCAATTAAGTAAAGAAAAATTATAGAAAATGAGGTCAAAAAGGGATAAGAAGAATAAACTAAGATGAAAAAATAAAAATAACTAAAGGGAAGAATATTATTAACTGTAAGATAATATTTTTTTGAGTGATTTCTTTCCTGGTGATCCTTTACTCCCAATTTTTCCTTCTATTACTGTTTCCCAACTTCCTTCCTTCTTCTTTTTCTTCTTATTTTAAAAGAGAAGAGGTTGGTAAGAGTTGCTTAAATAAAAGCTGATTATCCACTTTGATGAAATCGAATGTTCTTCGATGTTATTACCGATCCTTGAAGAAAACCTTCAGAAGTAGAGGAAATAATGTTGACAAGGAATGAGAAGAGAAAAAAAAAGAGAAAAATATAAGAAGAAGAAGAGGATATGCAAGATGGTAAGAAGGGAAGAAGAGAAGAGAAGAGAAGGGTGGAAGGGTGGAAGGGTGGAAGGGTGGAATGGAAGGAGATAGAGGAGTACGAGGAAGATGAGAGAAAATAAGGAGTGGGAATGCATATTCCCGGACGTAATATTCTTCCTAAGTAGACGTTTGAAATATAGAAAAAAATTGTGAAAAAGAATGGATATAAATAATAATAAAAATAATAATAATAATAATAATAATAATAATGATAAAAAAATAAAACACATATACACATATACACATATACTCACAAGATATAAATAAAGGAAAGAAAAGAAAAGAAACGGGGGATGGATGAAAAGAAAGAAAGAAAGAAAGAAAGAAAGAAATAAATAAAGAAAATATTCCCTCACGTTTTGCCCCGACTCGAAGTGAATCGAGCAAAAAGGTACCTACACATATATATACACATACATATATATATACTGCCCTTAGTTGACTGTATTCTACGTGTGTATTCCAAAGAGAAAAATAGAAAAAGGAGGAAGAAACGAAAAGAAGGATAAAAAGACGACTTACAAGAGAATAAGTGAGATAGAAAGAGAGAGAAGAAAGAGAATGAAAGAAGAAGAGGGGGTCGGAGCCACAAAAAGGAAGGCGAATCGGTTTACGTAGACGTCGGTACATCAATCCTGACGGGATGATTTACTCGGCAGCCATCAATTCCAGAATAACTCGGTAATAACTTTGCTAAAATATTGCCGAGCGCCCTCGAACGGGTCCAACGAGGAGGGTAAGAGAGTGAGGGAGAAAAAGTGGGGGAAGGGATTGGGTGGAATTGCGTGGAGGGGGACAGGTGGGGGGGGAAGAGGGAGGGAGGTAAAGGGCTGGTTTCGTTCGAGAGTGCTTCTCGAATAATGGAAAAAGTCGCTTTCGCCTTTGTTCCTTTCTATGTACATACATATATACATATATAATACATATATTATACATACATATACATATATATGCACATGTATATGTGTATGTGTATGTGTATGTGTATGTGTGTATATACATACACGCATTTCCGTGGACAAGTCCTCTCTCTGCGAAAATGTCTATGCATTTCCCCCTTTTTTTTTCCGTTCGACCCCTACCTTCCCTTAACCATTCCGTTCATTCTCTCCACCTCCACCACCCACCCCCACCCCCATCCCCCTCATTTTTTCTCTCCCTCTTTTTCTATTCGCTATCACCGACGGTTTTTTTTCCTCTTTTTGGCGAGGGGGATGTGGGAATTTTTTCTTTTTTCCCCCTCCGTCATTTTATTTCTCTCCATCTCTTCCTCTCTTTGTCTTTTCATTTTCATTCTTTTCCTCGAATGCCTACGCGAAATGGCCCATCCCCCATCGGTCGATATTTTTCCAACCAACTCCCTCTCCCCCCCCTTGTTTCGTTTTTCTTCCATCCACCTCTCCCCACTACTACCACTCCCTCTGTTTTCTATTTACTCTTTTTTGAGAATAGGGGGGGGGGTTTGTTTTTTTCTCTGCACTTTTCCCTACGTCTTTCTTCTTTACTTTTTTTTTTCTTTGTTAAATATATTCGGCTTCTTACACCAGTCATTCGGGTTGAGAGACAATTTATTGGATTAATCGATACACGCCGTTGAGAATTTTTACGGGGATCGTTAAAAATATGTAATTAATTCGGTACCAATAAATCCTTATTCGAAGGTGGTGGTGGTGTATATGTAGTCTTATTGCTAAAGTAATTTCGCCCTTCTTATTTTTTTTTTACTTTTTTTTTTTTTTTTTTTACTCTTTTGCAATTTTTTATTCGTTATCGTTATTTCTTGTCAGGTTTTTTTTTCTTTCCCCCCTCCTTTCTTCTTAAGAGACTCGTTTAATCAAGTTACAGATACTACTACGTGAAGTAAGGGGAAAAATATTAGGGGAATGGGGGAAAGAGAAAGAGAGAAAATAATATATGTAATAAAACAAGATTTTCGTCTGAATTTTGGTTTTTATTTTTCTATCTCTCGCAATATCTTCACTTATATACACGAACGAACTTTTGTATATTAATCGATAAACACGTCCATAATTTTACGATCTCGTAAAAGCATATAATTAATTCAATCTCAATAAATCATATTGCGAACGTAGGTCTTATAACGAACTCATTCTCCTTTGCTTTTATTTTTTTTTTTTTTTTTTTTTTAATGATTACTCGTTGAATTAAGTTGCAGATATGCGTGGTATATAAAAGAAAAATAATAATAATAATAATAATAATAATAGTAATAATAATAATAATGGAAGGGAATGGAATATAAAAGGATATGCGTATAAGGTGAAATTATTTTTGTTGAAATAAAAAGAAAAAGAGAAAGAAAAAAAAAAGATATAAAGTGAAAAGAATATAAAAGGTTGAAGAAAGAGAGAGAAAGAGAGAGAGAGAAAAAGCGACATATGTAGAAAACAAATTAAAAAGAAAATAAACGTACATAATTAAAGAAAAAGAGAAAAAAAAAAGAAGAAGAAGAAAAAAAAATAAAAAGGAAGGAGTTTCGCCTAATGAATTATGGATGTTAATTAGCTCGACGCACTCTCATTAGTGATTCGTAGCGTTCCTTCTTCTTCTTCTTCTTCTTCTTCTTCTTCTTTCTTTCTTCTTTCTCACTCTCTTTTACCTTTTTATGGATCGTACAAGAAATACCCTACCCATAGAAGGTTATTTATTTTCCAGAGTTTGTTTTAATTCATCGGCAAACTCATCACCCGTTGATTTATCATTTTGTTTCATAGATTTAAATATGTGTTACACGAAAAGAGAGAAAGAAAGAGAGAGAGAGAGAGAGAATTAGTATTCTATGGGATTAGTATGGCATGTAACTTATATCGTATTGTATCTATGGTAATATGTGTGTGTGTGTGTGTGTGTGTGTGTGTGTGTGTTGTATATATTTGTAATGTTGTAAGATTGGTGTCGTATAAGGAATTTATATCTAATTGAATCTTTCTTAATTTATCATTTTCTGTCTTGGATTTAAATATGTATGATATGGAGAATTAGCGTGTTATGGGGATTAGTATATCGTGTAACTTGTATCATATTGTATTTATGGTAGTATCATCGTATATTTGTGTGTAATAAAATTTCTGTTATGTAGGAATTTCAATGTAATTTAATCCGGTGTTTCTTTTTTCGTTGCATTTTTGTGATATGAAATTTTATATTACTATCATAATAATAA
The DNA here is from genome assembly GCA_023678845.1 of Mischocyttarus mexicanus. Lineage (NCBI taxonomy): Eukaryota > Metazoa > Arthropoda > Insecta > Hymenoptera > Vespidae > Mischocyttarus > Mischocyttarus mexicanus. Next base: position 88,357 of record JACGTP010000010.1, read on the forward strand.
TAATAATATCAATTATATTATTATTTTAAATATATATATATTATTTTTATATAATATAAATAATTTTCATGATTATTATTATCATTAATATTATTATGATGAAATTCTTATAAAACAAGATTTGAATTTTGTTATCTCTAACCTGTTTGGTTATTCGAGTTTAAATATATTTCCATTCCTGTGACTTGTTCGGTATCAAATTAGCGTGTAATTGAATTTTACCCAGTGTCGCATTTTTATTGAACATGATGATTTATGCGGTATAGAATTTCTATGTAATTTGAATTAATACACGCGTTGTAGGATATTTTTTTGTGGTTTATGATTCAGTGTTAAGTTGTTATAAGACATTGACCTTTAAAATGACCGATGTTCATTCTTCTATCTTTCTCTATCTTTCTACAAATACCAGGAGTAATAGGACGTAGTGGTTAAATAATAAAAAGAAAAAGGAAGGTAGGAAGGTAGGAAGGAAGGTAGGTAGGAAGGAAGAAGAAATTCTTCGAGCGTGATGGATACATCGACATATATAATACCAGACCGAACGATAAGAAGTCGAAAAGAAAAGCACGTAGGAATGCCATAAATTCCGAGTAGACGGTTATGCTAGGAGTCGAGATAAAGAAAATCCTGTGTCATCTTGAGCTAGTGCATCGACCGTCTCTCGTAGAAGAGAAATGCTCTTAAAAGGTACACGGATCCTAACGTCAAACTATTTCTTCATCCTTATTGTTTATCTTTCGTTTCCCTTTACCCTTTCTTTCTTTCTTTCTTTCTTTATTTCCTTTGATCTTTGATCATCCTCAGGTTTATTTTTTTTTTTCCAAGATAAACAGAAGAGTATAAGTATAGTTTTTTAATTATATAACCAATTATTATCTATAATTGATTTATCAATAATTAATCTTTCATTAATAATTGTATCATTGATAAGTAAGGAACGAAAAATTTCTTATTATCATTTCAACGATTGATTTTTATTTCATTTCTTTTTCTGTATTTTTTATTTTTTCTTTTCTTCAAGTTTAAGAATATTAAATTCGAATATTTAAGTATAGAAAATTTATTTAACTGTGTGATTAAGAATTTACAAAAATTAACTATTTATTACAATAATTTAATTTAGATTTCAAATATAGAAACTTTTTTAAGATTTGTTTTGTGCGTTTAGGATTATTTTTAATACACGTTATTATTATAATTGATAAGAAACCTGAAGAGTATACGAGGTTGATATTGACAAGAAATTTGCTTAACTTATAATTAAAATAATATAACAATTTGTTAATACATGTATGAGACCATAATTATGAAAGTGGTTTAAATCCAAATTAAAGCAAAAAAGAATTTATCAGTTATTTCATATCACATTAATTTAAATTAAATTAATTCAATGTAATCTTTATTGTATTATGTAAAATGAACCATTAGATAGTGGTTGTAATTTCAACATTATAATGGATTCATTTAGTGTTGAAATGAAATTCATGAAATATCTTGAAACAAGAAATGTATGACTTGGACCACTCTCATAATTATGAACACACACACATATATATATATTAATTTGATTATATTATTATTATTATTATCAGAGATAAAAAATCGTATATAAAAATATCGATCGCTATCGATACATATACACATTGAAACAATACAGTTTTCTTTAACGTATCATCATCAGCGTATAATTTCAAAGAAAAAGTAACACGTTTCGCTGATTTTAAGCGTTCGCGACTAGTCCTCGTAAATCTTTATCTCCTGAATCCTAAAAAGAATCGCAAATACCAAGAGCACGACGTGCTTGGAATAATAAGAAACTCAGGAAAGGTCCTGTGCAACTCGTGTGTATGTATATATGTGTGCGTATGTATGCGTATACGTTCCTCCCCCATCTCTTATATTTCCAGCATGAAATTAAAAGAGTTTCATATCTAGCAGGAACATGGAATTTAATTTATATAAAGAATGTATATATATATATATATATATATATTTATATAGAAAGAAATTCGACGTGAGTATAGAATAAACGAAAAAAGAAAGGTTTGGGTAGGGGTGATCGGGTGGGATTGGGTTGTAGAAAAAGAACAAATCGATACAACTACAACTACAATTACTACTACTACTTCTACTACTATTACTTGTCACACATATACACAGAAAAAAAGTTTCATCTTATATAAAATTCGAAATAAACTTTGAAAAGTGTAAAGTTACTTTTGAGGAAAAGATTTTGATATATACATACATACTATGTATATATACATGTATATATGTAGTACATATATATATATATATATGTATAATTTAATGTATGTAAGTATATATATATCGGAAACGTTTCCGAGGTCGTAGATATCTCTTTCTCTTTCTATTATATTAGTACTCCTTTTACTTCTCTCTCTTTCTCTCTATCTCTCTCTCACTCTCTAACTCTCTAACTTTGTCTCTCTCTTTCTATCTTTCTCTCATCCTCCATCTTGACTCGCGTTTGTTCGAGAATCCATTAACAGTGTTTTTTAAGACCACGAGTAAATGTTGATTTTACAAATTTCTATGCTGGCTTGTTTGCACAGCTGATAATCACCGAAGGCTTTATCGGGTAGACTATGATGAGTTTCCTTTCTTTTCTCTCTTTCTCTCTCTCTTTCTCTTTCTCTTTCTCACTTTCTCTCCTCCCTTTTTGTTTTTTCTTCGTTTCTTATTTTTTGTTATTTTATTTATTCATTGACACACATAATACACAGAATATATACACAAAGTAGGTATATATAAATAATTTATATATATTTTATACATAAATTTTTAAGTATGTACTCCTAAAAGCTTAATACGATATATAATACTTTATTAATTATAACCATTTATAATTTGTTCAATATTATTATATATATTTTATTGATTATTTTTATATTCAAATTTAATATAATTTAATTTAATTATTTTTCATTCGTCCGAGACCATTGCGATACGCTGATATAATAAAACGTCAAAATGAAATATCTCTTCTAATTAAAAATTTTTAAATTATTATTTTATTAATATTCTCTCTGCTTATAATACGAAATGGCTAAAGAATAAACTACTATCTCATATATTAAGTCGTCCCATAAGTTTCTTCCTTTTTCCTAATTAACTTTTTATACTTAATAATTTATATTTTATATTATTTTATATTAATATTAAATACCCCGTAGTATTATAAACAAGGTAATAGGAATAAAAATCTTTAAGTAAAATAATTTCAAATACAAAAACAAAGAAATATTTTATATTGAAAATAATAATAAATAAACTTATGGGACGACTTATCAGTTATGTATATATATAATATAATATAAATATGATTGTATAAATAATGTTCACAAAGAGATGTATCTCGTATCTGAGAAATGTTCTATTCAGTAATTACAGTAACATGTTATGCGTTCCAACAAATTTAATTACATTTCGTAATAACATAATAATCTAAAACGTTCGTTATTTCACCGAAGCTCACATTAAAGAAAAACAAGAAGAAGAAGAAGAAGAAGAATAAACAAAAGAAAAAAGAAAAAGGTATGATTAACCATGACCCCTTAGACTAAAAGCTGTAGTTAGAGAAAGCATTCTGACAACACGCATCACGTTCTGTAATTACCAAACGGAACGTTTCCGGACACGTGTACCTCCACGAAGATTATTCTCATAATTATCATTTTAATATAATTCCTAAAAAGTGAGTAAGAAATTTTTCTAATTAATATTTATACGTATAGAAAGAAAAAAAAACCATTAATCATACGTATATATTGGATTGGTGGAAAACAAATGTCGGATTTTCCTATTGAGTTGTGGCCAAAAATCCAACAATTTGTTTTCCATCAATCCAATACTATTCTCTCTGTAGTATTTAACATTCGACTAATTTTCATTAATCATCACATCGTCCTACCTTTTTCTCTCCAACGATTTAATTAGTCAATAAACGTCAAGTGGACCTTACACACACACACACACACACACACACACGCGCGTATATATAAATAGATAGATACATATATACATACACAGAGACATATATATAACCTAACTTGGTACGAACAAATAGCCGAAAGGCGTGGGTGTAGTATTATCAACGGAGATCTTGGTTGACAAGCGAGCACAACTGGCCTAACAGAAACGCCGGCAGGCGATCGAGCCAGCTGTCCAAACTGTTTCCCCGAGTCAAAGTGAGTCAAACTGTTCGTAAGAGTGTGAAAGACAGATAGAAAGATAGAGAGAAAGAGAGAATGAACTTATAAGATAGAAAGGGATGGTCAAACGTTGGAAGTGTATAAGCCGAAGGAGAATATACAGGTGAATAACACGCACGCGGTTACAAAGGCGAGAACCTAACAGGTGCCTTCCACCTACTATGTAATCTCTAGTTTATTATCATCTAATGTAAAGAGAAAGACAGAAAGACAGACAACAGAGTGAGTGAGTGAGTGAGTGAGTGAGTGAGTAAGAAAGATATAACACATAGGGTCGGTCTCATTAGTATGCAGTGTATAGTTGCAACGAGCCGTGTAAGTTGCCTCTCTAATGGCACGCGGTCGAACAAGGTGGAGAAGGAGCTGAAGAAGAAGGAGGTGGAGAAGAAGGAGGTGGAGAAAACAAGGCTGGGGGAAGAGAGAGAGTTGAAAGAAGGAGAAAGCACGTCGTTGTTGAAGATGAGAGAAAGACGAGAAAGACGAGGAACATCCAACAAACTCCCTCTCAACCCCAACCACCACCACCCACGTAATAACACCAGCTTACAAGTGGTTCTCTAAGAGCCATCCATCCATCCATCCATCCATCTAACCAACCAACCAACCAACGACACACGACGAACAACAACGACGTATAAATAGCAAGAGAAACGTGCGTTTCTTATTAACCGGATTATTATTATCATCTCTCTTTCTCTCTCTCTTTCTCTCTCTCTCTTACTCTTACTCATTTCATTTATGAAGATCTCTCGATTGGTTCTTATGTTGGTATTTTATTTTTTGATTAGGTGATTAGGGGATAATAACGTGAAAGGGAGAGGGGAAATGGATATTTTGTCGTGATTGAAATTTCGATTTATTCGATGCACGTGCCTTGTATGATAGAGAAAAAGAGAGAGAGAGAGACATATGTAGTGAATGGATTTATGGTTTAAGTAAGATAGACTGTTGTTTGTGTTTAAAATCATTTGCAAATTCTCGTATATCAACGGGTTTTTAATGAAATTGTGTTTTATGAGATTCTTTTTCTTTTTGGAGAGATCTTGTATTTTTTATAAATATAAACGTCTAACATGAGTAGGGGCACGGTTCGATGATTATTCATACATGTTCAATTTTACGCTTTCTTAGGTTTTTTGTTATTTGTTAAAATAGTTGAGATCGTTTTTTAAATCTTTTTTTTTCTTTTTTGCTGTAAATTGAAATGGTATTGATTGTTAAATAGATTAGATTTGAATTGAATTTAATGACGTTGTTCGTTTTAATTTATTTCATTATTATTCATTGACGTAAGTCGATGCCAATGTATTTTACTCGTTGTAGAAATTTATTTTAAATTAGATTGATGGAAAAAAAATAGAGATAGAGAGAGAGAGAGAGAGTAGGAAGAGATTATTATTCTATTTCCAGAATCCATTTGCAATTTTTATTTTAGTTTTTTATTTCGATGGATAAATCTGTGGCTTTAAAAAGAAAATATATATATAATATGTATATATTTTATATATATATACAGTAATATTATATAAGATTTAAATGAAAAAAAAAAAAAAGAAAATCTTGAAAAGTAGATATGATTAATATCTAATTATTTCTATTGTTATTATAAATAATATACACAGATTTTATTTTATTTTATATTATATTATTTCATTTTATTTCATTTTATTTTATTTATTTAGTTTTGATTTTATTTCGACAGATGAATCTGCAGCAGATATAAAAGAAAAACGTCGAATATAACAATTCCAAAAAATTCTTTTTTGTGAGTTTTAATTGCTTGGTACAGAATATAGGATCCCCCGCAAAAAAAAAAAAATGAATAAAAAGAAAGAAAGAAAGAAAGAGAGAGAGAGAGAGAGTTAGATATAGGAGATACGTTTCTTTTTTTAGAAATCGAATATAAAAATAAAACAAAGATAACGATTTGATTGGGAATCAATATTGATATTATTTCTTCGTTCATGAGTATAAAAGAAAGTTATAAATAGATAAATAGATAGATAGATAGATAGATAGATAGGTAGATAGACAGGAGAGAAAAGATGTATTAATTTTTTTGTATTTTCGATCATGTGATATTAAAGTAAGACAAAGATCACGGACTTGATGAGAATCAAAATTGATATTATTACGTACACGTGCGTGTAAGAGAAAGATAGATTGATTGATAAAGAAATTGATAGATGTATAGACAGAAGTGGTGATGGGGGGGGGAGAGAGTGGTTTGTTCTGGAGAGGAGGAGAAGGAGGTGGAGGTGGGGGAGGGGGATGCTTAATCACCTTTTCGTAACGACAGACTCCACAGAGATATTGCAGCTGTGTGCTTCTCGTAGTACCATAAATCACATCAAACTGCCTATTACCATAGATCTAACAATCTGATTTACGAACCGCTTGGATTTCGTTAGATCGACTTTCACGATTGTCATCGGTCGCGTAACGCGTTTCACAATTATATACATACATACATAAGTACGTACATATACATATACACGCACTTATTACGTATAGGTATAAAGAGAGACTGATCGATTTTCATTTATACATACATACACACGCAATCATATACATGTATACATTATGCATAGGTATGTATATGTATATATATATAAATCACTGAGAGAGATTTGATTTATTTCCATTAATTTATTCGATATCTTTCTTTATGTCGTTTATTTCTTCCTTTTCTTCTTCTTCTTCTTTCTTTTATTATTATTATTATTATTATTATTATTATTATTATTAATAGTAATAATAAAAGAAGAGTTTTAGGGTTTTTATTGAAACCCTAACAAAATACTGTTAAATCTGGTTAATTATTCATTTCATGTTTAGGAATGTGCGTGTTATGTTACATGTTTTTAAAATGATATCCTTTTGAATTCTTTTGATGTATGTTTGGGTGTAGTTGCAGTTGTGTGTTAGGTGTTGTTTGAAGTTATTAGGTGTGATCCCTGTAGTTGATATGAATATTTGTTACTTTTTCCAGATTCTTTGTATCTCTTGTTCTAATGGTGTGTATTTTTCTATATTTTACATCTGTATTTTTGGATTATGTTTGTGTCGTTAGATATTGAGATGTCGACGAAGTATATTATTATTATTATTATTATTATTATTAATATTATTATTAATATTTGAGAGCTCGTAAATTAATTTGAACGAGCGATTGATCGAGGTGTTAACTGTGCATGCATGAACGAAAACAAAAAAGAAAGAAGGAAAAGGTATTGAGTGATGGGTATGGTGGTATAAGAGGGGTAAGGCAGGTATAAGAACCTGGTACGATAATCGTCTTAGCCTCAAAAGCTAACGAGACTCTCGGCTCGGATATTCGGTTAGTTCCTTATTTTTTTTTGTTATTATTAATATTCTTATTATTTTCTTATTTCTTTCTAATAGAAGAATTTACCTTTCTCCAATTTACGTTTTATTTGTCTACATTATTCCATTTTATTTTTCTTCGTTTTTTTCTTTCGGTTGCATAAGGATGATCGATCGATCGGTGAAGAAACAAAATCTATGAAAACCAAATATAATTATATGTTAAAATGATAATAATAATTATTTTGATCGAATTATATTCCAAGTCACAGTAAAATAGAATTCATATTAAAATAAAAAAAGAAGATAAACGCGATATTTGTTTTTAAATTAAGAAAAAAAAAACCCCCGCATAAAAATATAATCTGTTTGAAAAATAATGATCAATTACTTAACATTATCTATCTTTCATTAAACGAGTATAATTAGATAGTAATCACTGTTCTAAGAAATAATTAAGAAAACACTAATGTAAGAGAGAGAGAGAGAGAGAGAGAGAGATTAACCGTGACTCTATTGAAACCTCGAACACGTACTTGGAAATCTCTGAAAATCGTTTAATAGCATCCTACGAGAGAGAATGTAAGAAAAAGAGACACATATGTACGTACATATATACATGCAGGTAGACAGAAAGATAGAAAAAGAGAACGAGAGAGAGAGAGAGAGAAAGAGAGAAGGAGAATAAAAAGAAGAAAATAAAAAAGGATTGGTAGGTGTGAAACCATCGGACAACGAGAGAAAAGTTCATTTCTAACGCTTCGCTTGATGTACAACTCGTTAATGACAATCCAACCTGGGGAAGCAAGTAAAAGGAAGATAGAAATATACGCGTATATTGAAAGAGAGAATGAGAGAGAGAATGAGAGAGAGAATGAGAGAGAGAGAATGAAAGAATGAGAGAGAGAGAGAGAGAGAGAAAGAGAGAAAATACTCGTCGTCGTAGTCGCTCGTTAACACTCGTATAAAAGCACCAAGAGTTTCATTAAAGTTTCTTCGGGAATGATTATCGGGAAAAGATTTCGAGATTACAAGGATATCATATCCTTGTCGAATTAATAGCTCCTTTCTTTCATTTATTTCTAATAATTCCGAAAAGCCAAAGTTCCATAAAAAGTAATTAGATTAGATACTTTTTTTTCCTTTATCTTGCTTTTCTAACAGTATTTTTATATTCCCTTCTTACTATTAGTTAATATCTTTTGATACTTCTTTTATTTTTTATAATTATAACAAAGGTATATTTGAGTTAATAATAAATTTATGGTTTTGAATAATTTTCAATCAAAATAATATAATTTGATTAAATATAAGAAATAATTATTTAATAACTTTATTGAAATATTCGTTAGTTTTATCTCTCTTTTTCTTTCTACTTTTCTTTTAAATTAAAAACTTTAAATTCATTTTTAATTTCATTTACAATAAGTTTAAGGTAATTGATAGATAGATTAATCAAATTTCTTGATAACGTTTGGGAAATTATACGAAATTTAATTTGTTAGATAAAAATAAATTCATAAAATCTTTTTTCTGAAGTTTATATCAATTGGAGAAAAGAAATAAAATTAATAAATTTCTTATTATTAGAAAAATCGAGTATTACCATTTCGATGATTTATGAAATAATACTAAAATTATAGCTTTTAATATGTTAAATAAAATAATTCAAAGGAAAAGAAAAAGTAACGTTTAGAAAAATCGTTGAATAAATTCATTTCTTATTTCAAACTTTTCCCTCGATCGTTTATAATGCACCATCGAGTTTCTACGTTGAAAAGCTTCTATACATATACATATACATATACATATACATATACTTATAATAGTAAATGCAAATTGTGACATTAGGTTAGAATAAAAATGTTTTATTTTACTCGAAGAAATTTTAATGAAGCCTCGTTGCAATTGTACACGATTCATCATTACGAGACTCGTTTTTTGCGATCCCACGCTTCGACGTTCTCTCTCTCTCTCTCTCTTAATTTCTATTATTTTTTATACACATTCTTCAAACATAATATAAATACTTACGTATATGTAAAAAAAAAAAAAAAAAAATGTAAGTGAAAGAGATTATTGTAAATTCGTCCAGGTTACGTGTCACGGTCAACATGATAATATTACCTTTAATCGAGTAACGTAAGGAATATTCATTACTTTAGATAGTTGAAAATAAATTGAATAAGCATACAATAATAATAATAATAATAATATATAAGAAAAATATGCATATAAATGTATATATAGATATAAAAATAAAAAGAAAACAAAAAATTATTTAAAAGATTAAGAAATCGATCGTAAAACTCGTTTGCTTCATCGATACACACAAGCTTTCTCTTTCTCTCTCTCTCTCTAACATACATACACACACCCACATACACATAAACATATATATAAATATATTGTAATAGTAGTAGGGTACCTCGTATTTACGACATTAAATAGATTTCGCTAAAAGCTTTTAGTCGATGGATACGTTCATATATATATATCTGTGTGTGTATATGTTTGTGTATGTGTCTGTGTGTATGAATGTGTGTGTATGTATTTGTGTGTGTTTATATATATACACATAGTAACGAAATACAGGTACATCGTGCAATGTTTGCATGAACGAACGAGTTTTGCAGAACGCATTAAAAAACGAAAAAAGAAAGAGAGAGAGAGAGAGAGAAAATAAATAAATAAATAAATATAAAAGTAAAGAAAATGGAAAAAAAGAAATAAAAAATAAAAACGTGGAAGAAAAAAAAATGACCGACTTCATAAGAGTCATTCGTTGTTGTACACGTAATTCGCGAAACGAAGTTTAATTGAGTCTGCTTTTTCTATGTTTCCTTTCTCTTTCTCTCTCTCTCTCCATCTCTCTCTCTCCCTTTTTCTCTTTCTCTTTTTTTATCATAATTTTTTCTTTCCTCTTTTTTTGGCGACTTTCAAATTAATTAGTTAGAATCGTCGCGTTGACGGGCTCTCATGGCGTAGTTTAACGTTGAAAATTTCGAGCACGTTCCTTCCACGATCGTTATTTTCACGTGTAAAACCGTTGAAAAATCAAATCAAGTTTTGTATTATTATTATTATTATTATTAGTATTATTATTAGTATTATTATTATTATAAGATATAAGGGGAGAAGGGGTATAAAGTTTTTAGATTTATTTATATATATTCCAAGATTCCTTAAAAGAATTTTTTTCTTTTCAAATAATAAATTAACAAGTACATCTACGTACGAAACCAAATAATTGAAAAAAAAAAAATTTCAAAAAAGAGGTACCTAATTAAAATTTTCATTAATTCATATTACGTGAATTTTTTTTTTCTTTTCTTTTTATATAAAATCGATCGGATCGTAATTCTTTTACACGAGGTTTGTTAGAATAATTTTTGTTTCATTTTGTACAATTTTGTGATAGAACACTTCTTTTTTTTTTTAATCAATCGATATTGTCTTATATAAAATTTTTTTCATATCACACACACACACACATACACACATATTATAAATATTAACTTGTCCCATAAGTTTCTTCCTTTTTCTTAATTATCTTTACTACTAATTAACTTTACATAATTAACTTAACTAATATTAAATACCATAGAGTATTATGAACAAGGTAATAATAGGAATAAAATCGTATATTGTTAAGTATAATATAATCAAAAATATAAAAGTATTAAATATTAAAAGTTAATTAAGATAAAGGAAGAAACTTATGGGACAATCTAATAAAGTAAAAAAATAATAATTTAATGTAGTTTCCTTTAATTTTCAAACACACTGTATATATTTTATTTTATTTTATTTTATTTTATTTATTCAAATTTTCGAAAATATTTTGCGTGTGTCTCTCTCGTTTCTTATAAAATTGACTTTAACGTTTCAAACTTTCATTTGGAAATAATTCAACTAACTTTAATTGGAAAAATTTGTTGGAAAAATATATGCGTAACCATTATTCCATTATTTTCTATTACTTTTTTTATTATTTCTATATAACTATTATCATTTCTACTTATCTCATTTTCTGTTGGTTCAATACATACTACGCCGATTGAAAACCTTTTCTCCCATTATCAATTTCTTTTTCTACTTCTTCTTCTTCGTCAGACCGATACGATTTGCAGTCAATTATCTTCTACGCGTAGGATCAACGCGAAAGAAATATCTATCTCTATCTTTTTTCTATCTTTTCTATTCTTATCTCTATCCTTTCTTTTTCTTTCCCATTTCAATAAAAATCTAATTAAAGTATCGACATTCCTTCGGTTCTTTCTCTCGTTAATTAGACGTTAGAAAAATGCAAAACAGGGAGAGAGAAAGAGAGAAAGGGAAAGAAATATTTCGTAATTTCGCGCTTACATATTAAAACGATTAAAACGAGTCTCTCTCTCTCTCTCTCTCTCTCTCTCTCTCTCTCGTAATAATTATTCTTAACATTCTAACCTATCAGTTGGTACAAATAATATTACCAATTAGTTTATATTAAAAAAAAAAAAAAGATAAAAAGAAAAATAAGGATTATTAAAGATTATTTAATTGAACTCGTATAAAAAAGTTAAACTATTCTTGATATAATTTATTCTAAACTTTGGAAAACATCTAATTGGTGAAAAGACAAAGAAAAAATAAAAAGAAGAAATGTTTCATCTAATTACAAGGAAAATAAAGAACAATTTATATGTGATTCGGTTATACAAAATATTCAACTTCCTCGTTATAATTATTATTTGAAACTATGCAACGGTGTCCAGTTATTGTTGATAATAATAATAAATAATAAATAATAATAATAAATGAGAAAAGAAAGAAAATATAATAATTGGAAAAATGAGGAAGAATTATATAATTGCTTATACGAGAAACTAAACTTTCTCGTGATAATTATCCTAACGTTCTTAACCAACACAAAACACTCAAATAATCGAATAATCCAAAAAATTATAAACAATTATATTAGAAAAAATATCTTCGTATCTTGAATTGCATGCACGATAAAATAAACTTAATACACGAGACTTTATTTCATCTAAAAGGAGTTAAACGTGCATTAGAAAATGACAATACTTTTTATTATTTAAAATCAGAATTAACAAACGTACGAAATTTTTTTACGAATAAAAAATCATTTGGAATATTTAATAAAGAAATAATATTATACAAAAATAAAGAACTGAATTACTTTGATTATTTTATTTCGCAGTTAAATTACAATTGCATTAATAATGACATATTTTTATATTACTTGCAAAAAATATAACAAAATATGCATAAATTTACAAAGTTGAGTTAACGGTTGACTTTATTGAACGGAGAAACAGATGTTGGTTAAATAATAATAATAATATTGTTTTATCTTGCGATAAGAAAAGGAAAAAATAATTTTCCTTGAAATTTATATAATATTTCATTTTCAATTGAAATATTGTTTTATTATTTTTCTCTCAAATGTTTTTCCTCCTCCTCCCTTCCCTCCTCGAGTTCAATCGTTAGTTTTGTTTCTTTGTACAGAAACAGGAAAGAAATACATATTTGTCCGACCATTTTAAAGCATTTGAACGAAAAGATGGTAGTAGTATGTAGAAGTGTAAGTAGTACCTGTACCTATCTACTACTACTATTACTCCTACTACTACTACTACTACTACTACTTACAACCAACACTTATACAAGAAAGCTTGAAAAATATCTGACGCGATGAAATAACGATTTCAGAGACCGGGGCTAAATCGAGTTTCGTAAAACCCCGGAGAAACTTCTTTAGGAACAGAAACTTTTTCGCGAAAAGTAAAATGAAAAGAAAAAAAAGGAAAATACAGAAAAAAAAATATGAGATAAAGATAGGAAGAATTACATTTTTTATTCGATCGCGTGAATCGCCTTTCGACGAGGTTTTCAAAACTCGTCGTGGAAAGTAATCAAACCTGAATTATCAACTAACATAATGACGATACATATACATAAATGAGAAGAAGACAAAAATATAAATACGTATATATATATTTGCACGAGTGTATCTTTAAACTCATACACCATGCACATACACAGTATATATTAGGTGTACTAAACAGAAATCAATTATTTTTACGTTTATTTCAAGCCTAAAATAAAGGATTTCACTTTACTACTAACTATAGTATATGCATACATATACATGTAAATGAGAAGAGAGAAAAATATAAATATTCGACTGTCAAGTATGAAATGGAGCAATATATATGTATACATGTAAATGAGAAGAGAGAAAAATATAAATATTCGACTGTCAAGTATGAAATGGAGCAAAAAATGTACATAATTGTATTGAATATTTGCTCCATTTCATACTTGACAACTTAATATATATATTTATATATATATATATGTATTTATTTTTGCACGTATGCATCTTTAAACTCATACACAGTATGTATATATGAGTAAGTGAGAAAAAGATAGACGAAAATAATAAATATATATATGCATGTATAATATATATGCATTTGTATATTTATATTTGTACGTACGTAAATTTACAGACACATACAGACACATACAATAAAAATAAAATGAAAAAAAGATAGAGAAAGAGAGAGAGAGAGAGAGAAAAGAGTTGTAGGTACCTGTACGGCTTTTGAATAAGCACAATCGGTTGGCTGCGTTAGAGAAAAAATTAATTAGCGCGTTAATGAGGAACGTAATGAGGATAGGAATCAACGTGAATGAAGAAGGAGACGATCTCTCGAGCACGTGCGCGCGCGCTAACTCAAACTCATACGAAATGAACGAACGTAGCAAGAAAATGGCATAGCGTTAATTGCAAAGAATGCTGGAATACACATAAATATATATATATATATGTATATGTATGTATATGTTTATGTATAGAATGTACCGTTACGATAAACTAGCAATAAATAAATCTCGAATTTTTTTAGCATACGATTTTCGTCCGTGAAGAGATTCGTTGAAACACGCGATATCATATTTCCCTTTTTTATAATAATAAATTTAATTATTATTATTATTATTATTATTATTATTATTATTATTATAATTATATTAATTTATTTATTACTTACTTATTTTATATTCATTATTTTATTTAGATTAATAATAATAATAATAATTTGATATTATCGAAGAAATGAAATAATAATTATTAGAATGCAGAGTATTAATTAGGAAAATATATGCAGAAGTAATAATTGTATATAAATTTATTGGACATTTCACATAGCTTTCTATTTATTTCATATATTTCCTTCATTTCTTATTCTTTATTAATAATTATTTACAATTATTAAAGAAATGATAAAATAATAATAATTATTATTATTATATTATTACTTTGTTTTTACATAACGATGTTTTAATTAAGAATATATAAGAAGTAATGATTATAAATAAATGTATTTTTTACTCATTTTAATCCTTTCACATGAATACGTCAAGCTTATCTAATAATTTATATATTCTACCTACCCCTATTATATTATATTCATATATATATATTTTTTTCTTTATATCTTCTTTTCACATAAATCTGTCTAGCCTATAACATTTTTTATATTGGTTATCATTAGATTTGTTTTATTTCCTAGTATGAAACTAATATACAGAAATATCTGTTATCCATTTATAACGAGGACAGTAACGTATAATTATTATAAATGAATTTATTAGACACATTTTTAGACTTTACATTATATTTATATTTATATATTCTTTTGTTTTGTTTTCTCTCTTTATTTTCTCTTCACATAAATATGTCTAGACTATCTAATGCTTTATATCGTTAACCATTAGATTTGTTTATTCATAGTATAAAACTAATATACAGAAATATTTGCTGACCATTTGTATTCATGATGATAAGGCATTTGGTATGATATATAACATTCTTCTTTCCTCTCTCTCTCTCTCTCTCTCTTTCTTTTTTACTTCTTTTTTATTACATATCAAATAAATGATAGAAATCTTGTAACAGTCAAACCATAAATCAAAAGTACGATAATAATAATAAGAATAAAAAAACAAACAATATAATTTAAAATTGTAAGGTGTGGCATTTGATTAGACTACGATTAAAATTTTCCATCATATTATTAGTATGCGTAGTTAGTATAATACAATAGTTAAATACTAGTATTGTATATTATTATTATGTCTATTGTATGTGTATTTATGTATGCATCTATGCATACGCATCGTACCATATGCATATTGCGTATCGTTTATTCGCATTTATGTGTACCAATCGAGTTACATATTTTGTGATATTCGATAATGATTATTAACTTTAACAGCCATAATGAATCTTTAAATAAACCAAACATCAAAAAGGATAATTTTGAAAAACATAGAAAGTCTTCTTCTTCTTCTTCTTTTTCTTCGTTGATCGTTGATCGTTGATCGTCGTCGTCGTCGTCGTCGTTGTCTGGCCAAACCGATCTTTTATATCTTCAGTGAACGAAGTTTTGAAGTTTTAACAGCCGGCAGTTAAAAACTTTTATCGGTTCGCCTTTATCACGTATTTGTTTCAACGTCAAATCAGTTTCAACTTTTGTCGTTTAAACTCTGTTCTGTAGTCTTTCCTAGTATATGTATATATATTTGTGTGTATATATACATGTGTATTTAAGAGATATATATATAAGATATATATACACACACATATATATAAAACAGGTCACTCACAAAGTCCCGAGCCTGACACATACATAGCAATACTGTTGACAGACCCATATGATTTCTGGATAGTACCAACCTTCAAACGATACGTGTCAAAATTTCATAAAATTCTGATAATAAGTTTACAAGTTACAGTTGCTTTAATGACCTCTTATCTTGTAGTGACTTTCACCTGCTGCTCTCCACTCAGCTGACGATCTTTTTGAGATCGCTTGAACTCTTATTATTCTATCGAGAATAAAAAAGATTTCTTGCTTTGGTATGTGACAATGGATGAAACATGAATCCGTTAGTATACACCCGAATCAAAAATGATCATCGATCGATTCTCAAAGGCTGTAACAAATAAAATTAAAATTAGAGAGAAAGAAGAAATAGTTATAAGTTTTAATTGAAAACACAAAAATTGTGTTAGCGAACTAAAAATATATAATCGAAGTCCCTTGAATCAACTTAATTATCAAAATTACTTTAATTACGTTTATAATCCGATTGGGTATGATTAATAAAAGAGAAAATAAGAGAATATTAAATAATATTAATTAACTAGTTAAGTACAACGAATCGATATTGAGATTAGAGAAAATAATTTAAATTGATGAATATACAAAGTGGTATTATCTATTCGATAGGTATTATTCATTCAAATAACCCTCTCTATTTCTCTAATTCTCTCTCTAATTCTCTTTCTAATTCTTTCTCTTTCTTTCTTTACAATAACCACGCCTCTTCGTCGACGTTATACGTCGTGTGTATGCACGATACGTCGATCACTTGGAGATTTATCGACGTGTCGTGAATGCAGAGATCAACGTTACAGCAAACCCTATACTCTCTCTCTCTCTCTCTCTCTCTCTCTTTCTTTCTTTCTTTCTCTACCTTTCTGTCTCTTTCGATTTATCGACGCCCTGTTTCGTGTCTCGTCCTCTCTTGGTGTCCCCCACCCACCCCCTTTTCCACCTCTTCCCTTGTCGTATCTACTCGTGGACCGATCGGAGGACAGTAAACTTTTCTCTTCTATCGTAAACTCATCGAACCCTTTCTTTCTTTCTTTATTCCTTATTTTATTCTTTATCTTTGTATTTTTACAATCGACCGATCGATACCAAGATCGTGAAATCTCTCGTTAGTAACTTGTGTGTTTCGATATAAACCAATAAGAAGATACTGTCATATAAAGAAATAAAAGAGAGATGGGGTTGAGTAGGTGGGTAGAGGAGAGGGGGGGATTGGTAGAAAAGGATAAGAAACAAAAAAAAAGGAATCAAACTCGGAAACTCTCATCGAAGTTAGTTAGAAACGATCAATTAATTGATTCTTTCCAAGAAAAAATAAAAATAAAAATAAACAAAAATATGATATAAATGGGAGGAAATAAATTGAGAAAAATTAATTAAAGTCCTAGTAATTATTATCTATGTGTTTTATCAGATACAATTACTAGTATTTCCTTTCATTTCTTATTTTATTATTATTATTGTTATTATTTGATTTATTTGTCTTATTTCGTACGCATAATATATTGAATTGAGTTAGAAGGTTCCGAGTAAGGAAAATCTATGCATCACATTAAAACTTTTAATTCGATAGAAATTTAACGTGAAAACCGATACTTATTTTACTAGATTGAAATTATGTTGTTTGTGTGTGTGTGTTGAATAACCTTGAAATTTGTTAACATATTATCTCATTTATATCTTTCGAAGGACGTGTCGTCTTGTTCTTTAAACCAAGCATCACGTGTTCATACTCGTGTTTGTGTATTCCTACTCTTATGTATTCTATCTAAGATATCTGACATGAGTATGGGTATACGTGTGTACGTTTATATGTATTTCCTATTCTATTGATTAGGAAATATATTATACACGTTAAAAATTTTTCAATATTCTTTTCTTTTCATTTAATCACTCATTTTTGTGTAGACAAACATTTTTGTTTTTGAAGTGAAAACTTCTTTAGGTGCGTTAGACGATTTGTAGTAGGGAAAACTCTTATGGGTTTGTGTCAGCAACTTGTGTACGCGAATACACTTATACATACCAACGCATTGTATATACCTGATTGTATGTGTGTGTTATTCGAAAATTTCATGATTTATACAAAAGAAGGTGTATCGGTTTTTGGTCAAAAGCCCTTTTGCGTGTGTAATCTGAAAAAATGTGAAAATGTGTGAAGTATTGCAGAAGCTTCTTTTGTATAAAATCATGAAATTTTCAAATAACACACACACATACAATCGGGTATATACAAATGTGTTGACGTTTTTAATTTTAATTTTTAATATTACAATCAGTTTGTTAATTCAAAATACAGTTTGAAGTTTTCACTTCTGTTTTTATCATACGAATACCCATATATATGTAATACACACACACACACGTATACATTTTATAATTTATGTATCTCGTAAAGTATTGACATTTTGACGACCTTGGAAGGGTCAATACTATTTTATACGCGTATTAATAAAAAAATAAAAAAAAAAAAGGAAGAAATCGATTGGTCAAAAAGAAACGTTGGCTTGGATTAAAAAATAAAATGCAATTGCACTTGCACTTAATGCATCCACGGAAAGAAATAAGATCGTAAAAAGTTGAAACGTATCATGCGATATGGATTTTCTTTCGTATTTTTATTTAAAACAAAACAAAAAAACAAATAGACATTCACTCCCTGTTCTTAGAATGACCCTCTATACAGAATATTTTAAAAATTACTTAACCAAATTGAAAAATTCAAAATGTTGTTTTCAAACAGGTATTTTCAAATAACAGCATCACGTCAAATCTCTAGATTTTTATTTTCAAAACACACAAACTAAATAGAAAAACAAAACGTAATAAAATTTAGCCAATTTTCTGACAATAATTCAATTATTCAATGATAATTCGTGAGTTTTATTACATTGCGTATAACACAATTTAAAAAATGATTCGATCGATATTTAATATATTACACGATAAAATTAAATATCACAATATGTGTATTTTGTTCGAGTAAAATGATGATTCATGGTTGATTGAGTGGAAGTATATTATTAATGAAAAACAAAGTAGTATCCTAAAAGGGTTGATCAAATTAATATTGCAGTTTAGGTTATATTTTTCTTTTCTTAATAAAGCAACATTTGGAAGGGTGAGGAGAGAAACACACACACAAGTTGTATATTTATATTATACATATATATGGTATATAGATATATTGGAAAATACGATAGGGTAACAGCTATAGTAATCGGTAACCTCTTCGATCATATTTATTTCTGTTACGTCGTCGTAAGTAAAGATCGATCGTTCTTTCGTACAATTCGTTCGTTGAAAAAATAAATAGCAAGGGAATACACACAGATATATATATAGAATCAATATATAGTTTCTTTGAATTAGTAATAACGAAGAAATTAGGTGTGGCATTGATGTCTTATTGCAAGAATTTTTTATCATTATTACTTTTATTATTATTTTTTTTTTTTGTTCCTTCAATTTCTTTCGTATCATTTTTATTATTTATTTATTTCCTATTTCTTTCTTTGTTTATTTATTTATTTATTTATTTTTCTTATCCATTTTTCTCTTACTCTCCTTTGCTTAAAAATGCATTTTACATGTTTCGTAATACTCTCACAACGTCATTATACTTCATTACGTTGGCTCTATCGCGGGAACGAGATTACCCAGCCTTACAACAATGCTAACGACCTGTGGATAGTATCGAGTATCGTGTAATCTCTGTAATTTCTCGATATAATCGCTTTGAGAATTATATCTTCGATGAGAAAAAATGAATGAGTGAGAGAGAGAGAAAGAGAGAAATACGAAATATAATAATAATTTATATGTACCATATATACATATTATATATATTGTATATGTGTGTGTGTGTGTGTGTGTGAATATGTGTTATATCAAATATTCCAATAATCAAATTAATTCTTCATCCAATTTAATTCTTCTTTCAATATTACATTTAATATAGTATAGACATATACTATGTAATATAAATTACAGTATACGATAATATTTTTTATAATTTTTATTATAATATTTATATTATTTTTAAATGCAAGACAGAGTTAATATCTTAAAGTAGATTTTTGTTATATCCCAATAATATTGTTTTATAAACACACACGCATACACACACGTACAGAAAATAAACATCGCGAATATGACTGATACATATATTATTATTATAAAAAAAAAAAAAAAGAAATCATTTGGATCTAACCCAGAAAAAAAAGAGGAAGTTAAATTAATCATAAACTGTCATGACATACGATTCGTACTTTTTCGATAAATATCGTTTATTTCATACATTTGTAATAATATTATAATAACAACAACAACAACAACAAAACATGTCGCAGAAAACATATTTCTGTCCAATCGAATGAAAATAAAAAATATAACCTCCACCCCAATCTGTCACAAGATTAAAAACTTTTGATGGAAAAGTCAATCGATATCGAGTAATCAATATGGAAAAAATAAAAGAAAAACAAACAAAAAAGAAAGAAGAAGAAAAAAAAAGAAATTAATAAACAATATTTGAAAAAACTCCTCTTCCACCTCCTTCACCTCCTCATATAATACATGGAAAAATAAACCACTAATAGCAGGTCTTTTTAGATATTCGTTCCTTTGAATTTTGTACATTCGTATACTTTATTTTTTCCTATTTTCAAATATTGTTTATTAATTTCTTTCTTCCTTCTTTTTTTTTCCATATCGATGACACGATATCGATTGACTTTTCCATCAAGAGTTTTTTTAATCTTGTGACAGATTGGATGGGTGGGTTGGTTGGTTGGATGGAGGAAGGGAGAGGCTTTATTTTTTATTTCGATTCGAGTCTTTTGATTTTATTTTGATTTTGA
>JACGTP010000010.1:118611-126111 GCA_023678845.1 Mischocyttarus mexicanus
AATTATTATTTACATTACAAAGATAAATTATTGATAGAATTTTATTTTTTATTTCTATCTAATTAAAAAAAAAAAATAGAAAATTAATTTCTTAATAATTACTTTCAAACTTTATTCCTTGTTAATTAATAAATATTGTAATTGTATATAATACAAACCCTACCTCAATTTAATTTAATAATAATAAATATCGTTAGCTTTTAACTTGACTTAAGTTTGAAATATTTTGTTTCTTTTTAGTCAAAAAATGTTTACCAAATAGAAATAGAAAGAAAAAAAAGAGAAAAGTAAAAGAATAAGAAGAAGAATAAGAAAAGTTGAAAGAGACAGGGGGGAAAAATCGATGGAATATCTGTGCAAAGTGTCCCACTCGTGGAACACGACGAAAGTGATCGATAATAAAGAAGGGGCTTTTAAAGGGGGCAGATCGTTAAACGTTACGCCACTAAACTTCTTTCTCTCTCTTTGCGCGTGGCTGACAAGAGAGTTCACTTTCCATACGGTCTCTCACTCGCTTTCTCTACTAGCTTATGTATAACACTATTTCATTTTATTTTATTTCATTTCATTCCATTCCATTTCATTTCATTTCATTTCATTTCATTCCTAGTTCAAATCCAGTCGTCGTAGTCGTCTGAGTCTGTTTTATTATGAAATAGTTATTACATAGTAGAATCGATTACTCTTTTCTTTTTCTTTCAATTGAATTACTTTTATTATTTTTTTTTTATCTCTGTCTCTTACTCTCTTTGTCTTTCTCTCTTTTCTATTCCGACCTATTAAAAAAGAGCGTTCTAAATTCCTTGAGTTTTGAAATATCACGGTAAAAAGAAGAATTTTAGTGTCCAAGTGAAAGAGAAAGAGAGATAGGATAGATAGATAGATAGATAAATAGTAAAAAAGAGAAAGAGAGAGAATAGTTATTATATGGTAGAGTAGATCTTTTTTTTTTTTACTTTCTCAAATTGAATTATTTTTCTTTTGTATTATATTTATTTCTCACTCTCTCTCTCTATCTCTCTCTTCCTCTTTCATTTTATTTTTACTTTTAAAGAAACGTGTTCTAAATTTCGTAAGTTTTAAAATATCGCAAGAAAAATAAATAAAGGAAATATATTTTTGATATCAAAGTAAAAGAGAAAGAGATAGATAGGTAGATAAATAAATACTAAAAGAAAGAGAGAGAGAAAAAGAGAAAAAGAATTGTTATTACTATCATAGAGTCGGTCAATCTTCTATTTTTATTTTCTCAAATTGAATTATTTTTCTTTTCTATTATATTCATTTTTCTCTCTCTCTCTCTCTCTCTCTCTCTCTTCCTTTTTATTTTCATTTTATATTTCTAACGATTAAAAAAGCGTGTTCTAAATTTCGTATGTTTTGAAATATCACGAGAAAAAATAAAAGAAATTTATTTTTATTATCGAAGTAAAAGAAAAAGAAGGATAGATAGAAGGATAAAAATAGTAGAAAAAAAAAGAGAAAAATAATAATTGTTAATTATTATTTTTTTTTTATTAATTTGAATTATTTTACTTTTATATTATATTTATTTCTCTCTTAATTTCTTTCAATTTTCATTCTTATATTTCAACCGATTAAAATTAATAAGAAAATAATTAAATGAAATATATTTTTGATATTAAAATAAAAGTAAAAGGGAGATAAATAGATAAATAGATAAATAGATAAATAGCGTGAGAGAGAATTTTCGTGGGTATTACAGATGAATGAGATTACATCGTACATAAACTGTTAACGATATGCTTTCAATGGTCAAACGATAGGTACCTATTGAACAGCCGCCAATAACCAATGAGTATCTTTCGCTTTGGTATTCGCATAATATGCAAAGTGGTTTGCTCGGAAACACCGAATAAACGCGACATAAACTATCTTCGATCGCGATTATACGCTAACACTATACATATACACACACCCACACACACACACACACACACACACACACACATATATATATATATATATTTCTCTGTATTTTCGGTCTGTCGAATTTCACCGACGTTAGAATAGAAAAGTTCAATCGGATTTCTGTACCCTGTTAGATATAAGGTACAAATAAATTTTTCAGTTAGTCTTTAACAATAGAGAAATCTATCTAAACGTGTACACGTTCCTATACATATTTGTACTTATTTACTTATTATATATATATATATAAATATATGTGTATGTCTCTTGCATATAGATACACTTTTACATCTATCTATCTATGTATCTTTCTCTTTCTATATATATATATATATAATATATGTATAAGTATATGCATATCTATTATAGATAGAATACATTGTCGTAGAGGAGGGAGCATATAATCTCCGTTATCTTTCCTGCTTCGTTGCAACTACGGCTGGTTCTTTCAATATACATAAGTGCAATTGGAATGCCTCTGAAATTAAAGGCACCTTTCACAGAAAGGTAACGGCTCTTTATGAACCTTATGCCAACCACCCTCATACCCCGCGCTCGGCGTTGTCCTACTTTTCTACAATATCCGAGAAGGAGGAGGAGGTGGAGGAAAAGGAGGAGGGGGAGGACGAGGTGGTAGAGAAGGAGGGAAGGACGGTTCGTGTGTTAGTGCATGCGCTGCACATAACATTGCTAAAGCTCCTTCACGAAGGCCAACTTATGTGTATATTATATATGTACATATATAACATATATTTATGTATGTATGTATGTGTGTGTGTGTGTGTGTATCTTCGTCGATGTTCAAAAAGTTAGTCGTTCTTTTTCGAAATATTTTCCCCCTTTCTTTGATAATTCATTTTAAAAGTATAATATAAAGATTTATTCAATTTTTAATTTCACATCATTGTAATAGAAAAGTATAAGGGAGAAAGAGAGAGAGAGAGAGAGATAAAGAGAAACTGAAAGGTTTATGATATCTCTATAGCCTTTAAAAATCGTATTGGACATACAAGATAAACCTTGCTCGAACGACGTTCAAGCAAGCGTGGTATTAATAATGAAACATGACTAATCTCTCCCTCCATCCATGACTCTCTTCTTTCCCCTCTTCTTCACCTCTCTCTCTCTCTCTCTCTCTCTCTCTCACTCACTCTCTTTCACTCTCTCCTTCTCTCTCTTATTTTACATTAGTCTCCCCACTTTTTCGTTATTTCTCTCTCTCTCTTTTTCTATTTTCTCCCCCTTTTCTCTTTCCTCTCTTTTACATACCCACTTCTCCTTATCTGGGCCAACAGATGTAGGCATTATATGTATACACGCAATCCCGAGTATTTCTAAAACAAACTGGACTCTTGAGTGATAAATAAACGGGGCCATATTTAATGTTATCGCTCTGGGATCTCATAAAGCGTCGCCGAGCGTGGCCACACACCACCACCACCACCACCCTAGCGTATTTCCATCAACTTCTTCTTCTTATTCTTCTTACTCTTCTTTCTCTTCTTCCTTCTTATTTTCTCATCCCTTTCTTTTTTACCTTCTTTCGTTTTATCCACCATGTAATCTGGGACAAGTACAAGATTTTCAAAGCACGACTAATATACTTTTTTCCTTTTTTTTTTTTCAATTTTACCGAGCGTTTGTGTTCTTTCGATAAAAAAATACAAAAGAATGATTTTCTGTCCTTTAGGGTAACTTACACCTCTGGCAAGCGTATGAATACACACAAAAATGAGAAACATATCCTGACTGACTGATTGACTGACTGATTGACTGACTGATTGACTGACGACTGGTTCGTTGATAGTTTCTCTCCCCCAAGTATTTTTTTTTCGGTCTCACACGTTGTTCAAACCCGGGTGGTTTTCACTCGACGGCACGTTAACCTTCCGGACTATCTCATGAATTACGAATTGAGACGTAAATACCTTAGATCTCCTATTTGTCTATTTATGTATGTATTTACCCGATTCGACGATAAACGATCTCGCTTGCTCTCTTTACGAACTACTTCGAAGGAAGGAAGTCGACACGGTAAACGAACAGAGAGATACCAAGATTACACCTCTCGTGCTTTTAAATCCATTAGCTTCATAAGTTGAAATATACATACTTAATTTACGTAAATACTTAAGTTAAGTAGCTAAGAAAACTCCTTTCAGTGTGTGGTTATTTTTCTCTTAAATATACGTAAATAAGCGTTGAGAAATATTAAAACGAAGATAAAAGATAATGAAAGATGATGAAGATGAAATTACCAACTATTCGTTGTAACGAAAAGAAAAATATATAAGGGAAAAAAAAAATATTTAGACAGGGGTGCAAAATCGTTTTGTTGCAGCACTGTGCGTTATCCCTTCCCTTCCGCCAATCGTGTTTCACCCCTCCTAGAAGACCACCATTCCCCCACCCCGCTCAGTTTTTAATGCAACGAATACCCGTGGTAGGGCGCTACTAATTTCCCCCACCACTCTGAGCAACAGCGCGCGCCGCTATCCCCACCACCGGCGACAACCGCCAGTCTACGCTCCTCTGCTCATTCTCGCGCCGGACGTCGTGAGTGTTTTGCGTACTTTCTTACTTCGTCGCGGTTAACCTCGAACTCGAACGTGTCGTCCTAACCTCCTTTAAAAACACGATATATAATATTATTTGTTGTTTTTTTTTGGTTTAATCGATATAATATCGATAATATTATCCATTGGCGAGTTATAGTGAGATAACGGATTGTGACAAATAGTTTCGATATTAATATCGTATTCTATTTGAATATATCATTCGTGTGATTTGGTATTATTATAATAATTATTATTATTAATATTCATATTTAATTATTATTATTATTATTATTATTATTGTAATTATAATTATAATTATTATTATTAATAGTAATATATTAATATATTAATAATATTTTTCAAGTGTTATTCGTGAGTACGGGATAAAGTGTGAAAAAAAATAAACTGTACGAGTTAGAAAATCGTATTTTTATCAGAACGGATTATAAGAAAGAGTAAAAAAGAGAAAGAAGAAGAAACCTTTCGGTGTTATATCGAATGATACGCGTGTCTCTGTTAATTATACTTCTTTCTTATACGCATTAGTGCGTAATTATAAATTATCTCTACTATAAAACGTTAGAGGTTAATTTATCTTTGACTAAACTAAGGAGTTTTTAGATAAAAAGTGTTGTCTGTCGTTGTCTCGTTAGTTTCGTTTTGGACGCGGTGCGTGTACCGGAAGAGGAGACACGTGTTCTTCTCCCTCGATAAACTGGATTTCGTTACTTTGAATTATCTCTCCGTACCGGTAAGTTTAAATTACTATCCCTTTATTTATTTATTTTTTTTTACTCTCTATCTATCTCTATGTGTGTGTGTATATATCACCTTTCGAAGATCAATCGACGAATCGTTTTATTTGTTATATTCTTTTTTAGATCAGAAATTCAAATTCAAAATTCGATCAAAGTTGATTCAGCATCGTGGCGGGTATATTTAAAATTCCTACTTTATTTTCTTGAGATATATTTTTATGTTATATGTGAAAAAGATAAATGGTGTAACTCGTGGTAATATTCTCATCTGGCAGATAATTGTGTTGGTGTTAACTTGTGAAAGAGTGTTGATGGAATGGTTGAGTGTGTGGTGGTGGTGGTATGGTGGTGATTGGTTGGTTGGTTGGTTGGTTGGTGGTGGTGTGATGCCGGTAGGGTTGGTGATAGTAGTGAGTGATAAAAGTGAGTAAAGTATTAAGAATAGTAATAACTATGATAATAGTGATTTTAATACACTATCAAGAATAATAACAGAAGAAACTAAGTTTATATTGTAATTAGAGTTTTTTTAATAAATCCTACGTGAAGATTTTCTCTCTCATTTTCTTTCTTTAATATTTCAATTCTCGTTTTATTTCTCCCCGTTCACTGTGTAACAACTACTGATTTGCCATCTTGCCCACCTGCAGTGGCGCCATCTTCCGTACACCGACTGCAACTCACCGATTTAAAGAAAGAGGATACGTGTATAAAATCAAGAAAAAAGAAAAAGAATGTTAGAAACAGTTTTAGCTGGGATTAAAAAAAATAACCGTTCGTGTTTGATTAAGAATAAACAAACAAACGTCGGAATATTGAATTTATTTATTTTCTAACGAAATCCCTTTACGGTGAAATTGATTAGATTATTATTTCAACAATTCTTTATTTCTCTTCATATTTGTTCTCCTATTAAACTCGTTTCGCAAGTTTTCTGTATACAGTTAAACCCACCCCTTTATTAATAAGAGGGGGGAGATGGTGAAGACAAAAATGGCCGAATAAGGGAATTTTTTCGAAATAACATAAAACCAATATTACTTTTATTTTATATTAAACTTGATTTATATTTAAATGGATATGAATAATATTTAAAATGATATTTTAGAATTTCATATATTTTTCTAACATTAAATAATTATTTGAAATGTAATGTACATTTCAATCTTAAATTATAAAAATCTTATTTCTAATATCTCGGTATTATAATTCAAGGTGAGAAAATGGTACACAGTACGTCGTACTCTCACCATCATTATCATCATTATCATCATCATCATCATCATCATCTTCGTGTATATAAAATGTGTATATTTAAACATCCCTATGAAACGGTTATTCGGATATTAGGGTATTCAAATAATGAGGGTACGGATATGGGCGGCACACTATCGATATTTCAAATTAGAAATATATCATGAAATATCACGTTTCATAAATTCTTTTTTTCTTTATCGTAACCCCTTTGAAATAAAAAACAAAAAAACAAAAAATAGGTTTTTAATTAAAATTATCGAGATCGTGAATATATGCATATTTTCCATTGTATTAATAATAGTATATTAGTTTGTTAGTTAGTTCATTGGTTCGTTCATTGGTTCGTTCGTTCGTTCCGTTCCGTTCGTTCCGTTCGTCGTTGAAATTGAATTAAAAATCCATTTCCTCTTGTTTCTCTCGTAACAGATTAATCGCATTATCTTCGTCGAAATAGCCTACGACACGACAAAAAGCATTCGTCTAGGTATTAGAAAGCTGACGATGATGTTTATTGTCGACTATATAAACGTTCTAACGAATTACAGTGTATCGTCGTAAATGAGCCCTTTCCCTCCCCCATTCATCATACCCTTCTCTTTTCCCTTCCACCTTTCTCCCTCATTCCTTTCCTTTCCTTAACACTACCACCCATCATTCCTATACAACACAACCAACTGCTGGATTTCCTCCCCTTTTCTTTAGAGACTCTCCTTGTCTCTACTACCATGCAACTACGTGTTTCATTTTACCTGCCGAGAGTTAATCGGAATTCTTCGTATTTATTCGAATGACTTGCAATTTGATAAATTCGTGCCAGAACAAACGCAACCAAACGCAATACAACGTAACACAACACAACACCCGGTGCGGTGCGTCTTACGGAAACACCACGAATGCGTAACTCATTCGTTATTTTATTTTTATTCTTTCTTTTTTGTCTCTCTTCCATTCTTCTTTTTGTTATTATTATTATTATTATGATTATTATGATTGGT
>JACGTP010000010.1:131111-146800 GCA_023678845.1 Mischocyttarus mexicanus
TTATATATATTGTAGAGTTGTTAAATTAAACAATAAGGAGATTTTATTATTCGAAAGTTACATTGTAAAATAGAAGAAAAGGGAAAGGATTGATATGGGTTTTTTTTTACAAAAAAAGATAAACTTATTTATTAGTAATTTATTTGTAGATTTATCGATGCGTTTGTTATTTTAAGATATGTTAAACTGGAATAGTAATTTTTCTTTGTAAACAATGTTAGAATAAATATTATTGGTATAATTAAAGTATGATTTTAAAGTAACATTTATAAATACCTTTTTTTAACTATTTTATCCGTTACTTAAATAATCCGTTGAAGAAGAATGAAATAATATTGAAAAGAAAATATTACATAAAATCCTAATATATCATATATCCCCCTAAGGAACTCTCTCATACTCACACGTGCTCGTTCACACAATAGGGGGATTTTCGTATAATTTTAACTTTTTAAAAGGTATACAGGGAGATATAAGTTAAGAATTTTGGATACTTTTCAAAAGAGAGAGAGTAAAAAATACTCCTGTTAGGTTTTTTTCTTTCTTTTTTTTTTATTATAAATACAATAGAAAATAAAAGAGGATAGTAGGATGGTATCCTCAACAACGATGTTTTTAGTATCCTCTAACAACACCAGGTATAGCTATTAGACCCTTTAAGTTTGGGTTTTCTCATTCTTATCCTCGGATCTCACCAAACACACACACACACACACACACACACACATATATATATATATATAAACATCTATTATCTAACATTTCACACATATCTACATACATTCATACATAAAACATCATAGTAGACCCCATTCTCTGCTCAGGTAGTTAACATCTGTCCATCGATCGTTATCCACAGAATGATTTTTTTTTTTTTTTCAAGGGAAAATGAATTTCATCTTTTTGTTGAGAGACTTTCATTTATAAAACTACTATGAAGAGGAGATGAGGGAAAATAATAATAATAAGAAGAAGAAGGAGAAGAAGAAAAAGAAGAAGAATTCTTTATTACTCGATGTATAAGGTAGAGAAGATTGAAAAGATTTTTCCTCGAATTCTTTAGATTCTTTCTTCTCATTAATTTATTATCGTGATGATGATGATGATGATTATTATTATTATTATTATTATTGTTATTGTTATATCATTATAATAAATATTGTTATTATTGTTTTGGTTGTTGTTAGTGTTGTTATTGGTGGTGTTGTTGTTTGAAGTACTAAAATATTGATCATGGGAGGATGGATTTATTTTCAAGAGAGAAAAGTTTTCTCAAATAAAAACTCCTTCGTAAAACAGAAAAGAAATATTTTTCTAGATCTCATCTCGGCAAATGTTTTATTATTCTTTCCAGGAATAGATAAACGATTGCTTTTTTTTGCAATTACATTTATAAAAATATTCATTTTTATTGTTTATATGAACATAAACGATGTGTGTATTTGATTCACATATACAAAGTTAGTTGACACAATTTTGTGTTTAATTAAAAATAATATTACGCTTGTCTGGTCCTTTTATTATGACGTAACGAAATAAAAATTTATTTTCTTTTTTTTTTTATGTTGCATAGGAGTTATTGAGCAATTTTTTTTATTTATTTTATTTTTATATTTATATGCACGTGTAATTTATTTTTGAAAAAAAGAAAGATATGGAAAGTGTGATGAAACTTTTTTGCAGATACAAATAAAAGTATCAAACTTGTGTGTACGTGTAATATTACACAATAATAATAATAATAATAATAATAATAATAATAATATATGTTAAAGCAATTGAAAAGTTTCCTGATGGACCCAAAAATAAAACTACGTGGGTGGACTTGTAATTTTATTATTTTTACAAATAAATTGAGAATTCTCATATCGCATAATATATTTTTTTCCTTTTACTTTGTACATATACATATGAGTCAATTTAAATATAAAAATATCTACATTTTGTTAAAATATTACAAAAATGTATTATTATTTCGATTATGAATACAAGTACATCAAATTCTTTTCTCATATGTTCAATCTTTTTTATCTTTTACATATAAACATGTGTGTATGGGTATTTAAATATATAAATATCTAAATTTTGTTAAAAAATACTACAAAAATAGAACGTATCTAAACGATCATTATTATTTCGATTATGAATACACATACATCAAATTTTTTTTCTCATATGTTCAATCCTTTTTTTTTTACCTTTACATATACACATGTGTGTATATGATGTATCTCTTTTGAACGCGAAACACAGCCGGTTTGAGACAGGCCTCGCTTTTGTGTTTCGTTCGTCGTTATTTCTCTTTTGTCAAGAGAATAACATTTTCTTTGATAGCTCTCCTAAGAAGATTTTTACTCACATCATAGTATTCTTCTTCTTCTTCTTCTTCTTCATCTCCTCTCGCGTGTATGCAATCTTATGTTAACCACGTAACGAGAGAAACGAAAAAGTGAACGAAACGGGCCACTATTATGCATGCTCTTTGTGTATTATACGCTCTTCTATGTATGTATATGTATGTATATTTATGTGTATAATGTATTACGTTTACATATATAGATATATATGTACCACAAATACACACGTAAACTTGCGTTGGTAATTCAACAAGATCCCTGCCAGCCATAATTAAGTCACGATTAATTAATAGCTCATGCATGCACTACGTACATATACTCACACATAATACGTAAAAAGCTTCACTCTCTCTCTCTCTCTCCCTCTCTTTCTCTAATGCAAATGTTTCCATGAACTATGTCGTCCGTCATAAGTTATTGGGTTTATAAACGAGCCGTTTATGCTACTCGAAACGAGAAATTAGACGCGTCGATTAATTCTACCTGGTTTGACGTTTTATTGGTTCCACCACCCTCTATTTATATATATATTTATGTATATGTATATATATCAAGAATATTTATTCATGTACCTGAAAATCACATATTATACACATACATATATATATATATATATATATGTAATTACACATATGTGTACATATTAGCATTGAAATATGTATGTGTGGTTCTATAAGCACAAAACGCTATTAGCACAAACGAGAATTACTAAAAACATATACATAGATATAGATATATAAATACATACACTCATACTCATATATATATATGGTTAAAATGATGAGAAGTATATATCAAGTCGATCGTTGTGATCCATTTTAAATGATGACAACGACAAAAGATTTTAATTATACTGACGTGATCGTATTTAGCATAAATGTGTATGTACACATGTGTACATATATAAATGTATGTATATATAGCCTTTGTTAAAGCTTTTAGAGATTTCGTACGATTGGTCGATCTATCGTCATCATCATTTATGTTCGTTTTAACCACTCACATGATGAGAAAGAAAGAGAAATGTTCACCTCGTTGCATACTCTCGTCCTATAGGACTAAAAGGGAAAAGAGGATGGACGTTTGAAAGGAGCTCATTGTTACTATCCTGGCCTCTTTGTGGTCTCGTTCTGACTCTAATATATATATATATACTGGTATATAGTATATAATATATGTATATATATATATCATACCAATTTATACGTCCATTGCATGTTACACGCTTTCTCGCGTCATTACGAATTTCTGATGTTTGTTTTCTTTTTATTTTTAATATTTATTTTTGTTTTTTATTTCTGCTATAGAAAGAAAGATAAAGATGTCGATACTTAATTAACATCTCACATATATACACAGAAACATATCTTATTACATCATTCTAGTAACATTTCCAATCACGTCCACGTATATTTTATTTCTATATTTGATTTTGCAATTTTTTTATTTGCTATTTTTATTATTTAAAAATAAAACAAAAAATATGTGTTATTCAATTAACATCTCGTATCTGTTATTACATCATCCAACATGTATTTTCAATTACGTCTACGTATTTTATTATTTCCTTTTTTTCTTTCTTTATTTCGTTCATTTTATTTCTATTTGCATTTTATTTTTTATTATTTTACAAAAATTGTTTATTTATTATTATATTTATACTTTTCGTTCGGGTATATAATTTTATCTCATTTTCGTTGTTATTTCTATTGTTATTATTATTTATTATTATTATTATTATTATTATTGTTTCATTATTGTTGACGATAGAATAATAATAATAATAATAATAATAATATGTATACGTGATATTTTTTTTAAATATAAAAATTTTATGAGAACACCACAATACATTATTTTTCACCAATGTATGTATTTTATTTCTTTTCATATTTAACATTGAATTATTACACTTTGTTCGTATCGTTTTATTATTATCATCATTATTATTATTAGTATTACACTGTTGATGTCAGTGATAAAAGAAAATTATAATAATATAAAGAGACTTTTATTTAACTCTAGCAACACTGACAGAAAGAACGAGAGAGATCAAATTTAATAACATCGGTCTTTTATCATCGAAGTTGGTTGTTGTTGTGGTGGTGGTGGTCGTGGTTGTGTTGGTTGTGTTGGTTGTGTTGGTTGTGTTGGTGGAGAAGAGTAAAGGGTGAGATGAGATATGTATACGTAATTAATAATGTAACGGATATACGCATTTTTAATGTAAAGCAACAACTCACGCGTTCTTAATCACGTGAGTCAGTCGTTACGATAGCATCTCTGATCAGTTTCATAAATAATACTTTGTGAGTACTGTGTTCCGGTAAGTTCTCTCTATCTATCTTTCTTGTTTTCTTGATTTTTTTTTTCTATTCTCGTATCATGTTCTCCGTTTCATTATAACGAACACACATTTATGCGCGTTCACGCTTGTTACGCTTAGAAAATAACTTATTTATTCTGTCTCCTTTGAGATCTCATTTATTTTTCTTATTCATTAATTGAGATTATTAAATTGTACTCTTTGTAAAGATAAAAAAAGAAAATGTTTCTTTTCGAATTATTTTGATCAATCTTTCTATTTTTTTTTTTTAAATACGCTATCACTATACAAAGATATAATATATTAAAATATAATAAAATATTATATATTATATATTAAAATATTATAATATAATAAATTTTTGTAAATTTAACTCATAATGCAATAAAGTTTTTTACATTGAATTTTAATGGAAATTTAATTATAATAGCAACGAAATTTAATTATAACAGCAACGAAATTTATATCCCTATATTAATTATTTTAATAATAATTTATCATTTGATATCTCAATGTTGTAAATAACTGATTAAAAAAAAAAAGAAATTAAATCTAATTGCAAGTAATATTTATCATAGGTTAACTTACGTTAACTAAATTCCTAATGGGGTTAATATGTGCTCATAATTATGAAAGTGGTCTAAATCAAAATGACAATAAAAATAAGTTTATCTCACAACACATTATTTTAAACTAAATTAATTCAATGTAATTTTGAGGATATTTTTAAAAATGAATCATTAGATAATGGTTGTAATTTTAACATTGTATGGAATTTAAATACAAAATCAAATGCAATTTATGAAATATCTAGAAACAAGAAATATATTACTTAAACCACTTTCATAATTATGGGCACATATAAATGAATGGAATCGTTAAATAACAAATTAAGATACATACGCGCATGCGCAAATATATATATACACGAGTGTGATGTTATTTAGTTCATTGAAATAAGAGAAATGAATGATTTATTTGTTCTTTTATTAAAGAAAGAATAAAGGAAGAAAAGGGAAAATCTTCGTGGCTAGTTAACTCATCGTTTTCATTCTATTAAAAAGGTTAAATATAATTTAACATCCCTTATTACACAAACGGGGGTCAATATTCTCTCGCAATTGAATTTCATTTTCACGTTTCAATGTGTTGTCTGAAATAAAATACTCGGAGCTGGAATAAAAATGAATTGACGAAAATTTGGAATTTGGAATTTCTTTTTTTTTTTTTACTTTTGTCAAAAATAATTTTTTTAATTTTTTTTTTTTATTATACAACCATCATTTAATCAATGACATTTACGAAATATCAATTCATCTCAACGTAAAAGAAAGAAAAAACGTACTAAAAAAAAAAAAAAAAAAATAAGCTAACTGAAAGATTCATAAAAATTTAAATTTCTCGCCCACCCATCGAGAAGGACAAACAAAATTGCATCGAAATTTATTCCTTCCCATTTCCTTTTTTTTTTTTCTTTCCTCTCTTTCTCTCGTATCTTTTTTCTCTTTTTTATTTTTCAAATTATATTTTGATAGCTGAATTGAATATAAAATGCCTCTTCTTCTTTTTTTTTCGAGAGAGAGAAGGAGAAAGGAGGAATATTTTCGTCGTGCGTTATACGAGGGGTAACAAGGGTTGGTTGGTGCAGGTTAGAGTTAGACTAGAATAGAGTCGAAAATACACACACACACACACACTTACACAAACAAACACATTCATAGTAGGAGAGAGAGTGAGAGAGAGAAGAAGAGAAACGAAGAAGTGCCGGACGACAAAAGCCCGTTTAAGATGTAATGTCAGGGTTGAGGGGAAAGGGGTGGTGGCAAGAGAAGAGAAGAAGGAAGGGGGTAGAAACACAGAGCACTCTCGATGTAAATGTCTATCGGAGCTAGGGAATCTACTGTTGGGAAAGATGAGGGTGGTGGAGGGGAAGGAGTACAGGGGTTGGTTGGGAGTATTCTGTATGTGAGGGGGTGGTTGTAGAAATGGGGGTTGGTTTGGAGAGAAAGAGAAGAGAAAATGGAGTAGTAGATGAAAGGATCGAGTGGAATAAGATAAAGAGAGATAGAAATAGTGAAAACAGACAGCAACGATCTTTTACATTTAATGAAACACGAAGACTTTGCTTGTCGGTCCTCGTTGTTCCGTTTACTCCTTTCTTTCTGGATTTTTTCTCTCTCTCTCTTTTTCTCTGTCTTTCTCTAGTCCTCTTTTTTTATACTTTTTGTAACTTTTTGTACTTTTCTGTTCGGAACGTTCCGTTATTAACGTTCCGCTTTCGCATACTTGCCTTTACTTATTCGCTACTCGACACACGAGAACACAGAAAAACGATGTAATACCGTTTTTCTTTTTATCGTTAATTTTTTATTCTTTAATTTCTACTTCTTTTTTCTTTTTCAATTGGTCTAACTTCGAAGTGATTGGTACGAATTTATTGATTATTTTTATCTCTTTGTCTATCTCCAATTCTGTTATTCGAATTTCTTATTCTTTTGTAGAAAACAAGTTGAAAACTAAAAATAAATATATGTTTTTAAGTTATTTGTATGTAATAAGATTTTAAAAAAATTTCAAGAAATAATAGACTTATTTATATTTTCTTTTATTGCCTTTTTAAATTAATAATATATTTGAAATCAGGTTTGTTTATTTCTTAGAATAAAATGTACAACCATATATATCCATCTATCCATCTATCTATCCATCTTTAGTAAAAAACAAGTTGAAAATTAAAAATAAATGTGTGTTTTTAAGTTATTTGTATGTAATAAGATTTAAAGAAAATTTCAAGAAATAATAGATTTATTTATATTTTCTTTTGTTGCATTTTTAAATTAATAGTATATTTGAAATCAGGTTATGTATTTCTTATAATAAAATGTACAACCATATATATCAATCTATCCATCTATATATCCATCTTTAGTTGAAAACAAGTTGAAAATTAAAAATAAATATGTGTTTTTAAGTTATTTGAATGTAATAAGATTTAAAGAAAATTTCAAGAAATAATGGATTTATTTATATTTTCTTTTGTTGCCTTTTTAAATTAATAATATATTTGAAATCAGGTTTGTTTATTTCTTAGAATAAAATGTACAACCATATCTATCTATCTATCTATCTATCTATCTATCTATCCATCTTTATTTCTTTCTATTTCTTTTTCTTCAAGAACTTAACGCGTTTATAAATCTTAATTGCAATTAACACCGAGCGGAAAAGTACCCATGGTAGTAGTACTATAGTTAACGAGAATTAGACAAAGTAAAAGAATACCTCTCTTTCCCTTTCCTTCTAAAGCTAAAGTAAGTATATACTTACTTACTTACTTTCTCGTTTTCTCTTTCTCTTTAATTTTCTCCATACGCAAACACACATACGCAAACACATGTACATATGCATTTATACATACATACGTATGTAAATACTTAACTTTTCGTTGTGTACGCATTTTTGTGAATACGAAAAGAAGAAGCAGAAGAGGGGTTCGTTGCTCGAGCTATTTTTAAAAAAAGCGTCGATTAGAGTCTCCTTTTCTCCATTCAATGCATGTTACATTAATTAGTGACTTTTCGAGGGAATCATAATGGATGAAAAATAAAAAAAAATATTTAAAAAAAATAGGGAAAGAGAGAAAAAGAGAGATAGTATGTGCAATTTAAAAGCTTGTTGCATTTAAGGAGCTTTTCACGAGTCTCGCGTGTTTCTTCTTTCTCGAGTACAATGTTCCCCTTTGTAATACCTACCTGGACTTGTATAATAATGACTCTACTTCTCTCTTTCTCTCTTTCTTTCTTTCTTTCTCTCTATTTTTCGTTTACTGCCCTTCTTTTTCTACCTCTCATTTTCTCTCTTATTCTCATTACCTAAGAGAGAGAGAGTAAAGTAATCGACGAACTCGTTGTATATCTCATTATATGTTACCTATGTGTTGTACACACACACACACACACACACACACACACACACACACGTATGTACATATTATAAAGTAGATCATTTTTCTTCTTTTCCTCTTCCACTTCTTCTTCCTCTTTTTTTTTTTTAACTCGTTTACCGGAAAATTCTTTCTTCGTTTTTTTTTCCCCTTCTTTTTCCTTCTTCATCCCTTTTACTATCCCCATCTCTCTCTCTCTCTCTTTCTCTTTCTCTCTGGTTTTTCATAATCTATTTTTGTCGTTCCTTGATAAGCAGCCCTGAATAGCGTGAAACTTACGCTAGACTGTCTCACAAAGATACTACTACTAGTATCGGATGAGAATGAAAAAGGATTATTAAACGATTATATTCATCAGAGAGAAGATATTATATATATATACACATATATATAGAAAGAGAGGGGAAGGGGGGTGTTAGGTATAAAAAGAGAGACTAATTGAATCAACGAGTATAAGTTTCTTAACACGAAATTTCATTTCTTTCCAATTCGTAAACTCTTGTTTAAGCAAAACCGATGGATGCTTGGTCATTAATCAGCAAATCCTTGTCGTTTGTAACTTTGATTTCTATTCCCTTTTTTTTTCCATTTTTTTTTTTATTTCTTTTCTTTTTATTTTTCCTACTTGTTTAATTGCTAGTATTACTCATTAATGTATTCCTATTTATTTCTTCTTATTCAATTCACCTCGAGATCTGAATAATCGGTTTTATTTCTAGCTCTTTACAGAATCATGTATATAATAATGTTCATTGCCAATGAATAATTGAATAATAGTATAATAAAAATAATTGTTATTATACTGTTAACGAGAAAATATTGAGGCACAATTTATTTTTTTTGTTGAAAATCTAATAGAAATTCAAATACTAATTGTAAATTAATAATATTAATTATAAATATCATTATTTTATAATTAAATCGATTTTTCAATGAAAATAATACAAATTCTAGTAATTGAAATGAATACATCATTTAGGATAACTTTTAAAGATATTTGATTAATATTTATTTATTTAAAATAAACACATAATTTGAATATTTTATTTACAATGAATTAAAATTATGTTCTTTTGCTTAAATAATATTTTCTGTACATTTTGTAATTTTTATAATAAACGGATTTATTTAACGAAGTAAACAAAAATACAACCAAAAATATTCGAATATATTCTTTATAAAAAATGTGAACCACAAACTATTATTACAAAACATATTGAGAATAATGCCACGTCATAGTATTAATACAAATTTAGTTTAATTTAGTTTATAACACATGGTTATAGATACAAATCGATTTGGTAACATTAAACCGATGAAAAATGTATGTTACAAACGTGTATCTTTGAAAAACCATTCAACATTTATTATACACTTCTTTTTTCTTTCTTTTTTTTTTCTTTATATTTTATTATTCAAAGTCAAGATTATAGGCGTGTGTTACTGGTTACATTGCTGTTACCGCACGCTTTGTATTCCCTTTTGTAGAAGAAAATCATAGGGTATAAGTATAAGTAGTATATATATTGTATATACACAGGTATATATATGTGTGTATATATCAGCACAGAGGGGAAGGGAATGTAAACGACTTCCTCGACGATGACGAGGAGGATGATAGTGGTGTCATTGTCCGAGAAGAAGGTAGCTGTGCTCTCGCGTGCTCAACACGAACTTCACCATTACCATTTTTTTTCTCTCTCTCTCTCTCTCTCTCTCTCTCTCTCTTACACTCTTTCCATCTTTCTTAAAATATTATCTTTAGTTCGTATCCTTTATTTATCGAAATAACAATTTCAACGTTCCATGCAGATCATTATTCTTCTTCTTCTTATTATTATTTGATTTATTCTTTTCCTAATTTTATTTTTTTTTTTATAGGTTCGTATGGTCATTGGTAATGGGTCATTGTATTGCGAACGAATTATTATTATTATTATTATTATTATTTTTTATTTATTCTTCTTTTAATGCTTGTTTTTTAAGGTTTTGTATGGTCATTGGTAATAGGTCATTGTATCGTGAACGATATTACGTGTATGTGTTTGCATGGCCTATGTATATGGATATATGTAACGTGTGTGTACACATATGTGAGAAGAAAAATATACATGCTCAACGAGCAACGGCACTTCCTACGACGATGTAACGGCGTCGCATGTCTCTCGTTTTCTGTTACTCCTAACATAATCTTCTTTCATATATATATATAGGGAACATAACACATATGTATGTTACGTATATATAGAAATATGTTAAACTATCAATTTCGTTTCAATTTTCGTTAAGATATTTTCTAATCCTCGGTAAACGATACTTCCAAGTACCACCCATTAACTTTAGATAAGAAATTTATTAAGAAATAATTGACCGTATTAGTTCTACTACTCCTTTTTTCATTTCAATTACTTTTTGGTTTGATTTGATTTTATTTTTGTATATAAAACAGTTACAAAACTTTTATGGATGGTGTATCGTTTTATTATTGTGTTTTAAAATTTGGATTATTTTCTATTACAAATTTTTCATCAACTTTTTTGTTTTAATTTAAAATATTAACTACTACTATTTTATTGATTCCAACGATACGAATTCTTTTGTTGTTTTTGTTGAAAATTTTAATAATAAATTTTATATTACCATATTTTTAATATAATTTTAAAAGAAGATAAATCTCTTTTAAAGGAAAAAAACAAAAACAAAAAATAATAATAATAATAATAATAAAGTATAGGAGATCAACTAGTGTGACAGTGACGACGCGTAAAAATAGCCGAGAAAATGAAAATTCGTTCTCAGTTGACATCAACGCGTTCATTAGCATCGTATAATCGTGACAGCGATCATTTTGCGCCCATTCTACGTTTATATAAATTGTATAGGACGTGCGAGGTTTATACTTGAAATATTTAAATTACCTTCAGTGTGTATATGTGTCTTCTGTTTGCATGTGTGTCCTGTGTATATATACTCGTCATTTCAATGCGGTACGTCATTAACGAAAGACCCTCGACGAGAGACAATACTTCGTATTTTCTTTTATTTGTCAACTTTAAAAAGATTTGAGAACGTAAAAAAAAAAATATTAAAAAAAAATATTAAAAATAAAACAAAACGTTTGACGTGGATAAATGACGTTACTTTTATAAAAAAAAAAACAAACAAAAAATTTTAATTATGTTGAAGATATACCCTTTCTCTCATTGTTTCATCTATTGTAATTTTGATCGTATTATTTTGAATACTTTTTAATGTTCTTATGAAATATTATAACACAAATTTTTCAATCTTATTTTGTATTTCTTTAGGACATTAGATTAATTATTATTTTTATATAGGATGATTAATTCTTGTCAAGTTTACTTATTTTTTTTTTTTGTATTTGTAATATAATGCAAACTCAAGGATAAGAGTTTTTAATATTATACGTGTTTTAAGAATTAATTGATTTATAAATACGTTGAGAAACTTTTGACCCAATCTCTTGTATAATAAGTTTTATATTGCGATAATAGGTTTTTAATTATAGTCGGACCGGGTCAAAACTAATTAAGGATAATACAATTTTCCTTTTTCATTTTCAGGATTTTAAATATGATATATAAAAGGAAATTGAAATAAAATGATTTCAATTTAAAACGAAATAGGTTATATTATTTTTATTATCATCATCGTTATTATTATTATTATTATTATTTTCTTCTTAATTATAATTACGAGCAACTAATTTGTTACGACCTCAATCGTATTATCGTATTTTTGATTATACAGAAAATAATATTGGGTCGTAAGATATTAATTATTTCATTTTTGTATAAATTATTTTTATAAAGTGGTTAGAAAAGATTAAATAAACATCTTTTTAATGGAAAAAATAATCATCATCGTTATCCTCATTATCCTTATTATTATTATTATTATCTTAATTGTAATGTTATACACAAAATTGATTCTTATATTTTCCAATATATTTTTTTATTTATTCTTTTACTTGTACAATTTTTCTCTTTCGCAAATATTCTCTCTTGCAAAGATAAGTTTGTTTAAAAATTTTGTAAATGATAACAAAATAATTCTTTCACACACACACACACACACACACACACACACACACACACAGAGAGAGAGAGACAAATACATAAGTCGATAAAATATATATTCGAGAATTTAGGATTATTATTCTTTTTGAATAATCTTTCTTATTAGTAATTAGTGTTTTCTTTCTTTTTTATTTCTTTTCAAAATTATAATCTCCTTCTACAAAATTCGTTACGATTTAAGATCATTTAAAACCACCTCAGATCGAATTTAAATTTTCTATCACTGATGTGTGAGAGAAAGAGAGAGAGATAATAGAAGCGTGCAAACGAGTGGAACGATAATCGATTAACGTCCCGTCGTGCACGAAATAAAATTGCCTTTCTCTCTCTCTCTCTTTTACTCTTCTTTTTCTTCTCATTCTATCGATCGTAGAGAGAAAAAGAGAAGAAAAGAAAGAAAGAAGAGAAGAAGGAGAGAAGTT
Source organism: Mischocyttarus mexicanus (assembly GCA_023678845.1). Lineage (NCBI taxonomy): Eukaryota > Metazoa > Arthropoda > Insecta > Hymenoptera > Vespidae > Mischocyttarus > Mischocyttarus mexicanus. The sequence continues at coordinate 144,260 of JACGTP010000010.1, forward strand.
GAATGTAAGTTTTGTGACGTTGACTCGACAGACGGGCACCACCACCTTGTCTCGTGTAATACGACGGGATGATAAAGCGGGTTTTGTACACTCGTTAGACGTTACAACGTTAGTACCCTTTTCAAGTATTAACATCACTACCACCATCATAATCTCATCTCATCACCAACACCATCTAACCAGCATCATCTTTTAAATGTATTATATTTCTTAAGAAATTCTCCCATAATTATCGCTTTTCCCCTAAACAACGTCATTCTTTTTCACGAATGATAAAATATTATGATGATTATTATATTAATAGTAATAATAATAATAACAATAATAAGGAAAATAATTACTATGCTACTATTGATCATAACGATGATGATTATGGTTACGAGAATTTAAAATGACGAAGGGGGAAGGGGGAAGGGACGTTAGTTGAAAAAGAACAAATGACGAGAATAATGAAGATGAGTTTAGTGGGGGGAAGAAGAAGGGGGGGGGATGTAATGAGGTTGACGAGAATGAATGACGGTTTGGATGATGATGCGGGACATAAGGGTTCTCTTTTTATTTATTTTTTTTTTATTCTTTTTGTTGTTGTTGTTGTTGTTGTATTCATATTATGATCTAGGCAAACATGCACGATTTAAAATTCAAAATTATTATTTTTATTTAATTATTTACAATTTTCATATATTTCAACTACGTTGAACGAGTTCATTAGATGTGTATATATATTAATGATATTTAACATAAGATTACGTAGAAGTATATACACGGAAATGTAAAGAATTAATCGTATTAAAAAGAGAAGAATTTTATGTTTTTTATTAAAAAAAAAACCTTAATTTAATTGGAATATAAATTGTTTATACATTTAATATGCTACTTCGTTGAAATTTATTCACATTTTAATAAAATTGTGAATATAAAATGGTTATTTTTATTATAATAATAGTAAGAAGAAAATGAAGAATTTATTATAAATTATTAACCAATATTAAATATCATAGTTATTTATTAACAATTACCATGAAAATCACTTTTCTTTTGTTCTTTTTTTTTTATAAATTATTGTTAATAGAAAAAATATACATAAATATACTAACCGATAAAATATACATTATTCTTTATCATTATGATTATAACTATTATTACTATTATTATTATTATTATTATAGTGGCTTTTACCATGATCATTATCCAAGTATATTTCATATACCAGTCAGAGGATAGAAACAGTTTTGCAGGAGTATATAATTTAACTTAAATCGAAATTGTTTTTCTATGGTTAATCGCGCATAACGATAGATCGACGGACCGAATCGATCTCGATTCGATAAATCGAACCTTTTCCTTTTATGCGTACCCAACAAAAAAGGGGGCGTGGGGGAGGGGGAAATAAATATCGTTAAAAGTATATAGTGTATAATATGTTTTAATATTAGAGAGAAGGGGAATTCCTTTTAAACGTTGGATAAAAAGTGTAATAGTTAGATAGATAGATAGATAGATAGATAGATAGATAGATTAAATAATACATGTATACAAGAAGCATTAATAGTACAACACACTTAACATACATAAACACACATACAAAGAGAAACACGATAATTAATGCATCGTATATTTCGATAGATCGATAGATCCTTCGATCAATTTTGAAACTACATGCTGTGTTAAACTATATTTTTCATAGTCCCATGTACATTTATCCATTTAAAACCACCTATAGATCTTTCTTCGATTTATCGATTATATATCAAAGATGAACTTTATTGCGTTATTTCTACTGACAGCTCATGTTAGTGCCTTTTCATCGATTACGATAAACACCCATACATCTATTTCTATGTATTATTATACATATGTCATGATGTGTATATGGTGTATTTTAATTGTGTAGTTGTACGAAAGAGACGATAATAATAATAATAATGATAATAATAATAATAAATAAATAAATAATAAAAAAAAAGATTAGAGAGAAGATTTATATGTCGGATTTATTTAATCACGGACGAATGGCATTGCGGAATTTCTTATTGCCAAATGGCTCGGCACTAATGCTTCTAAATGATCCGAGATCTTCTCCCCCTACTTTCCCCCTGTTACTACCACTACTATCCTTGCACAACCCTCCACACCTCAACCCTCTACCACAACTGTTCGTTCACTCATTTACTTGATTTTCAACGTTTTTCTTCTTATTATTTTTCTTTTGTCCTCCTCTCTTATTTTATTTTATATTTATTTTATTTTATTTATCTTTTCATTATTCTTCGTCATTTTTATGTCAAGCGTTAGACAGTTTACGATAAGACATGACGTTGGAACGTAATCACTTAATTTCGATCATTAATAACGATAATAATATAACTATGTCGTGTATAACAATAATGATGATAATGATAATAATGGTAATAGTCAAAGCGATTAATTGATCATCGGTTATCGTTTAATGATCTTAAAGAAACTTTTTATATTTTATCTTTTTCATCGAATTGAAATAAATAACGTGTGTGTGTATGTGTATGTGTGTATGTGTGTGTA
>JACGTP010000010.1:146969-174633 GCA_023678845.1 Mischocyttarus mexicanus
TGTGTGTGTATGTGTATGTGTGTATGTGTGTGTATGTGTATGTGTGTATGTGTGTGTACTAAGTGGTAATTATTTAAAGTGGTTTTATGTCATTAAAGATAATAAAAGACAGTTTCTCTCACGCTATGAATATATATATATATATATATATATATATATATATATATATTCTTATAAGAATGCAAAATAGGCAAATTATATAAATTTATCTGGGAAGGAGGAAGAGAGAGGGAGAGGGGAACGTATTTTAACTGTTATTAGTAAAGAAATGACAAATATTATATAATTATATAATAATATCTGACACAAGTGTCTTGTTATATCTCAACGTGAAAAGAGTTTATACAACAGAGATCAATTTCTTAATCACTATATATATAAGTATTTATATTTACTTATTTATGTGGTTTAGGAAGTTTTTAAATACTGACATACATATTAGAAGAAAAAAAATGATGTTAATAATTTAACAGGTTTGTGGATAAGTTAATAAACATAATTATTAATTATGCAGCATTATACGTTCATTTTTATTGAAACTTCTTCGAGCAATTTATACCTTCAAGCGTTTTTACACAATAAATATTACGTATTTTCGAGTCATAAACAAATTATTATTAATTGAAAAATTATTCGTTAATTAAAAATTTTATAACCGTGACTATTCAATTTAAAATTAAATTATAAACGATCATTGGATGTCACAAAAAAAAAATAAAAATGATATAGATAGATATAAAGAATGAATTTTAAGAAAATAAATGAAACGAGAAGTATAGGAACGTAAAGTATGCATAATAACGATCAATTGAAATTATAATGTGAACTAAAAGTAATTAAATTAATATTGTTATACTAAATATATTCGTTAAACTGTAAAGTTATATTTGCTATAAATTACTATTATAATATATTATGTATATTTACGTGTTTAAATTAAATATAAAAAAATTTCGAAATAAAATCTCTCTCTTCTTTGTACTTTTTTTAATTTTTTTGCAATGTTCATATTACTATTCTAATTATTATATATATATAATAGTTGAATTAGGTATAAATATATAATATTTACGTGTTAAAATAAAACATTAACAAATTTCTATACAAAATCTATTTTCCTTTGCTTATTTTTTTTTGCAATATGTTCGTATCGTAATAAATGTAACACATTTAGTAAAAGTATTCATATTTGTTTGAAAATAACATAGGGTAGACAGAATTAAAGAGAGAGAGAGAGAGAGAGAGAGATAGTGTAGCATGCCTCTCGTCGAATCATGCTTTCTGATGTGAACGAACGAATATGCGGTGTAAAACCACCTGTCGCGGATATCTCCTAGTTGATTAATGCGAAACGATTAATGCCAACTTTCACTACATGCTATCGTCCCAGAGATATACAGTCCCATAAAGGTTTGCTAAGGCTAATTATATTCTCGATATTCCTTCTTCGTAAAGTTTTCTTCCTCGACTACGCTTATAAATCCTTTGGACACACGTTATTTCTTTATTGTGTGTCCAATACATACATTCCCAACACCTATATGTGTAATAATACCATACATATACAATAATATATGTATATTTGTGTACGAATTCTATACAGATATCACATAAATCTATGTATGTATCCACACACGAACACACACATACACATATGGTAAGTTTCTTACGAAGAGGATAATAAATGCCCGTTAGTCATTATCTGTAAAACACGGGATCCTTTTGTATCGAGAGAAATTTATCGTACCTCCTTTTTATACTACTCCGCGACTATACTATTACTGAATTTTTCCCCTATCTTTCTTTATTTATTTATTTATTTATTTCTTTGTTGTATTTCTTATTATTTATCCACATTATATACGATTCGTCACGATTATTCCCATTTGTTTTTTTTTACTTGTTTCTATTTAATTTCTACCCTTCTCTAGACTTCTGTTCTTTATATTTTATATTTTTTTGAAAAAATCGAAGTAAGAATGATCGAACCGTAATAATAATAATGATAATAATGGTGTACGAAATGGTAGGAAATGGGAGAGAGAGAGAGAGAGAGATGAGCAAGATATGATCTATGGCAATATCTGATTATGATTATGATGATGATGATAATAATGATGATGATGATGGTAATAGTAGTAATAGTAGTAGTAGTAGTAGTAGTAGTAGTAGTAGTAGTAGTGTAGATGATGATGATTATGATGATGATGATGATAGTCTACGATCTAGCCAGAATCTCGCAGGTGTTCACAGAGAAAACGTTAGTTCACCTGAGATCTCGAATAGGCTTGTTGGAATAATTCTCTCATTGGTTTTCTTCTTTCCATATATATGTATATATTTATATGTATTTATGTGTATCTCTAAATAAAGAAAGAAACAAAGAGAAAAAGAGAGAGAGAGAGAAAGATAAAACATTTATACAAATGAAAGAAACTTGTTAAGCATCATGGACCAAGTATCTTTTTCTTTCTCTTTTAAAAGAGGAAAACGGATTAAGCAATAAAATAGTATATGTGTCCCTAATAAATGGCGTGTCACGTTGTAATCTGATTCAGATAAGGACTCGAACGGTTACGGGAGAACCTCGAGGAACGATTTTGTACGCGTGACCAACACCGTACATTCATATATTGTATATGTGTATATGTGGATGTGTGTGTGTATTTGTATTTGTATATACAATGAGAGGCAACGTTTCGAACGGAATCGGGGGATTAGGAGAAGAACAGTTCGTTTAAGTTATAATAATGGACGATAATTTGAAACGGGGAAATGTTTCGAATATATATCGTAGTGTATATATATATATACACACATAGTAGTATATATATATATATACAGTAATATATATTTACAGTAATATATATATACAGTAATATATATATATACACATAGTAGTATATATATATCGTGTGTACACATATACAGTAAGATATATATAGGAGGGATATATTGAGTTTATGGAAAAAAAAATGTCTCATTTTCTCATTGAATTGTGGCCTAAAATTTGACTTTTTTTTTTTACCTACCAACCCAATACAATTAAACGAAGTTTTATTTTATTTCTCTATAGAAAAATATCTCTTATAAATTAACATTTCTTCTTCGCTTGTTTTTTTATATTTCTTTTTTTTTCTTTTAATTTCTTGTTTATCCGCTTGTTTACGTCCATTCCTCCTTCCTATTTCTATCTGAATGTTATCAAACGTCTCTTTGATCTTTGAAATTAATTCTCACTATTTCTCTCTCTCTCTCTCTCTCCTTCCCTCTGTCCTCCACCCACTCCCTACATTCACCACAACCTTCCCTGTAAAACACAGAATAGTGATATATTTCTCTTTGAACGCGCTTTTCGATTCTTTTCGAATCTCGTGCAATTGAAAAGAAATAAAAGATTAACTTTTTTTTTTCTCTTTTTTTTTTCCTTTTTATTATTTTTTTTTTTTATTTCATTTCGTTTCATTTTATTTTAAATTCAAACAATCTATTGGCTGAACCCTTGGAGTTGAGGGGGGGAACGATGGAAAGAGAGAGAGAGAGAGAGAGAGAGGATAGGTTATTTTCCTTCCACCGAACAAGCAGCAGAATATAAAATTGCCGAAGTGAATTGAATTTTCTCTATGTGTACACACATTTTTATTCCTGTTTTTTTTATGATTCGAAATGTAATACTGTGATGTTTACCACTTTTTTTTCTGCTTTTTTTTTTCTCTCTCTGTAAACGATGTGTACGTATATTTTTTCTTTTTATGTTTATTTTCTCTTTTACATTTGGTTACATACATATATATATATATTTTTGTATTTTTATATTATATTTATAGAGCTGAACGGTAGAATAATAAATTCCTATTTTTTTTTAATCTTTTTTTCTTTTTGCGTTTTTTTTTTTTAAAAACGCGTGCACACAGAGAGATACAACATAGAGAAAGAACGTTCCATTCCATTTAACTCGACGATCTGAAATATATTTTCGTTGCTTTCGATGATACACAAACAACACACGTACACACACACATACATATATGAGAGAACGTATATAACGATACACATTTAGTTTACAATCAGTTTAGTTTATAGTTTAGTTTAGTTTAGCTTAGTTTCATTTTATTTCTTTATTAAACGAATGTTATTTTCTAGTATCCGTTTATTATTATTATTTTTTTCCTCTCGTTTGCGTGTTTCCTTCTAGTTTTTATTATTTCTTTTTATGTTGTATTTTTATATGTATATATATTTATAGTTAGAGAAAAACGATCGAGTTAAATGGGACAGCAGTCCATAGAAAGAGAGTGTATATCGGCTTTCGCAATGAATTATCGTTGCCAGTTTCACTATCGATGAATTCCAATCGATCTCGACGATTATAAATGGAGAAACATCTATTCGATAGAAAAGAAAGAGAGAGAAAGAAGCTTTATGATCGTTGACACGATGCAGTAAATGCATTTATGCTGAAAAAAATATATGTATAGGTGTAAAATAGTATCTAAGAGAGATAGCTGTAAATGCATTTATGTATGATACAATATATACATATATTAGGTTGGTGGAAAAAAAATGTCGGATTTTTTGCTACAATTCAATGGGAAAATCCGACATTTCTTTTTCCACCAACCCAATATATACGTATATTATAAATTGTTATACGAAGAAGAAAGTACATTTAATGTATTTTATATTATATTATATTTTTAATAATAATATAATATTATTTGATCGAGCATCTTCATGTTAAATAAAATAAACATTATAGGAAGTTGATCCGAAGGTGGGGTTAGGTGGGGATCCCTTGATAATTTAAAGATTAAAATATTCCCCAGGAAAACGGAAGATCCGAATTTGAGTACGGTTAGTCTAATGGCCCAATATTTACACATAGAAAAATCCTATAATATTATATGTAATATATTTATACATGTAATATTAAATAAAATTATATAATTACACAATGAAATATAAATAAAGGTAAGATAGTGTGTAACGTGAAATAGAGATACGAATAGAAAGAGACATAGTGATAGGGGTGATTGAGAATGGGAAAGGTGGTGTCAGGGGAGGGATGTGGGGGAGCTTTAGAAGTTACTTGACAAGTTTCACACGAGTTGACGTTGTGTTAGAAGGACGTTATTAGCTCAATCTCACTCTGTTGTTTTGCTATTTTTGTTATATCCTACATACTATGTATATATATATATATATATATGTATGTATGTATATATACACGTATAACCAATTCATGGAACCCGTAATTACCGTGTAATCCTTCGACGTGTATAACGACCGATAAGAGAGCGCATTGATTTGTTACTTTGCGTTAAGTTATTTAATAAATTATATGGAAATCTAAATGGCTTAAGAGAGAATTGCGAAACGTAAAACCACGAACGGATATATACTAAACATTACATACAATCAGATATTTAATAGACACATATATACGTGTAGTATAACTATAAGTATATATATAATACACGTTCTCGAGAAAACACGTTTGATTAGATTCATGATTTTCGAACTTAATACTTCGCATAAATAAATCGTTACTTGTCGTACAAATTGATAGAAATGTGATCGTGCTATATGGTATATTTCATGTTTCTTTTTTTTTCTTTCTTTTTTTTTTTCTTTCCTCTTGACGTGAGTGATGATGATTAATAAAAAAGAAATCCAATAATACCTGTCTTCGGATATCTTTGGAATCTCGCTAACATGAAATATAGTTATGTATAATACGTATTAATGTATGTATTTAAGTATGCATGTATGTACATACATTACTATATGAACTATGTACATACAGTACGTATGTATGTATGTATGTATATATATACGTAAGTATATGCATTATTTAGCGACATTCCGTAACCAAGTAACGAGCACGATTACAAGTCTGGTATTTTAAAATGACTATTATTATTACTATTATTATTATTATTTATTATTATTATTTATTATTATTATTATCATCATCTTCGAAACTAACAACGCATTAAACGAGCTAAACAATAAATAATACCAAAGCAGTTATTATTTATGTGTGGTATGCATGCATTATTTTTACTCGCTTTAAATGACCTGAGTAAAAGGAAAAAAAAGTAAAATAATTATACGAATTAGAGTAGATTGTACAAATTCGAAACAACAGGGAGACGAAAGGTTTTTTATTCTTTTTCTTTTAGAACAACTTGTGCTGTTGTAATATTATGTCGAGCAATGATAAATAATTAATAATAAAAATGAGGGAAACTGGGGAAAACGAAAAGTGGTAAGAGAAGAAGAAAAAAAAAAGAAGAAAAATTGAAATAAAAAAAGATTATTTTCGCGATTACATGAATTCGAAGCGATTATAGATACGTATTCAAAATTATAGTCTTTTACTTGCTCGCGAAGTTTATCACGCGAGAGGTGGGACAGAGATAGAAAACACGTGCTTTAGTATTCAAAGTGTCGAACACGCGACTCGAATATATGAAATATCGCGTGGAATGAATTTTTATCTTTTTGTCACATATTTATCATTATTTATCTCTTATATATATATATATTTTCTTTTTAATTTTATTTAGAAAATTAAACAATTCAAATAAGTAAACTATTATTAATAATTTTGGTACTGCTAATAAAGATATTTATTTTATTAATTATAAGTTTTATTTATTATTAATACAATTTACATTATTACACTTTTTACTCAAACTAATACCAGTGAAAAATGAAACAAGATTTAAAGTTTATTCTTTACTTATACTTAATTCATTATAACAATTTCTTCTTGTCAAATTTTAAATCTAACTGTTTCATTCAGTTTATACATTATTGTTTTCTTTACTAAATCTTCTATACTATTTACACTATACAACCCTAACTACAGTAGAATCCATCCCAACTGTTAGAAATATATTTTCTTTACATATATGTAATCCACATATGTATTTTTTCTTCCTTCGTTTATTATCGTTACTATTATTCTGTTATCTTTTCAAATATCTTTAACCCTAACGCATAACATATCGTTATTTTTAATGCCACATATGTTTTACAACAGAGATGGATGCTACACAAATTTTGTTTTATTTCACAAGCAGAATACATACGTGTCCTATTATATACTAAAATTTATCATTGGATTAGAAAACAATAGAAATATATAAACATTAATACGATCTTTGAGGATTTTTTTTTTATATATCAGCGATTAGGTAGTTTCGTGGGTAAGGGTCAAGTGACTGTCAGTCAATTTTTATTACCTTTCTTGTTTTTTTCAAAAAAAGAAAAAATTCAATTCATTATTGGACGTGCCGAGAACGCATTTAAAGTCTCGCCAAGTCGTAAGTTAATTACGGTTGTTATACAATGTTTGATAAAAAAGAAAAAAATAGAGTTAATCGTATAACATAGTTGTGTGTGTGTGTGTGTGTGTGTACATATATATCGAGATCAATTATAGTTCTTTTCAAATACGAATTATCGGTTGCTATGTTATTATCATTTCAAATGAGACGTATTTTTCTTTTTTCTTCTGTTCTTACATTTGTGTAGGTTTCGTATGCATAAACCGACGATTAGAATAATTTACTAATTCTTAGTCAATAGTATATATTTCCATTTGCATTTGATATTTTTTTTTTTTTCTATTTAGGCTTACAATTTATTCTAAAACTTTTTATTTGAATTGCTAACGCGAAGATAAAACGAATACAACAAGACCACGATTTAATTAATTAACGTTTATTTAAACGTCATGATTATTCGTTGTTTTTTATAATTTAATCATCGATCACTCTGATTAATCATACTTCTACTGTATTATTTATTTTTGCAAAGAACAAAATTTTTAGTTATTTTTCATTCCTGTTTCTGTTTCTTTTTGTCTTCTTTTAAAACAAAACACCAGTTTTCGAGTAAACGAAAATTTTAATATCTTTTAAAAATTATTCTGATTATTAATTATAAATACATACATACATACATACATACATGCATACATGCATACATAATGTTTTTAAAAAAAATCTCTTTTCTTTATATCTATTACGTCATCTATTATTCATACTCGTTTAGAAACAAGTATACTATATACACATACAGAATCTTAGAGATTATACATTTTACAATCAGCATAGTCTTTATCTTGAGAAAAATAACGCATGCAAGTAGAATGACTCATTAATTGAGTCATCTTATATATTTCTTTTCGTATACTAACAATAAGTTTATCGTAATTTATAGTACAAGCTAGTAAAAGAGAGGAAGGATGAGGTTTGAGTGATTCTACAACAAATTGTATTATACTTTTTCTACTTGCAATTAGTTTTTCATTGTAGAATCATTTCTCGATCATTTGTACTATCACTTATAAGACACCCTATAGATATATTCTATATCCTGATTAAATATATGTGTATATATATACGTGTTTGTATATGTGTGTATGTGTGTATGAGAAATAGACCATCGTACGGAGATGACTTAGGAGACGATGATATCAGATTACGTGTGTAAGTAAAATCTCCTTACTCGGTTCACTACTCACGACTTATCGTTGTATAATTCAAAAATCACGATAACGATAAATCCCATTCGCATAATTTGTAATACCATGTATGTATATATACGTGTGTTCGCTGTTTTATTATACCAAAGATAAATACATTATTTGTATCATACGTGTAATATGTAAAATATGTATAAATTTATATTTATTAGTTACATAAACATTTTTATATATTTTTTTTTTTTATATCAGAAATTATACACGTATAACATTACTGTGTGTATGTGTATATGTGTATTTTTTATATGCTAAAGATAAAACGTAATTTGTATATAACTGTGTTTAATATGATAAAAATCTTTATTCGTTCGTTATGTAAGACTTTTATATTATCAAAGTATTTACATATTTATTCTGTATGTGTATGTGAGTATTTTCTATGTAAAGATCATATGAAAGTTATTTTTGTTGTTGTTGTAATATATATAAATTATGTGAAAATCTTTATTTGTTTGTTACATAAACCTTTTCGTATCAAAGTATATATCTATAATATGTTTTAAAATAAAGATTAATACATATTTTACATTAACTTGTAATAATGTTTTTAATCTTCGTTCGTACATTATGTAAAACTTTCGTATATAAATATTTATACTTTAGACAATGCAACATAAAATAGTATTAAATTGTAACAATATAAATTACTTATTATGATTATTGATATTATTATTATTAATACACGTAGAAGGAAAAATGGAATTTATTTTAATTAATTTAAACAATTTGAAGATACTTTATAATACACACACACATATACACACACACAAATTGAAATAATTTTAATAAATATTTATATATTTTCCAGTGTATATATAATTCCCATTAATTTATAGAAACATTATTATTGTTATTATTATTATTACAATATTTATTATTAACGATAAATGTTAAATGGAATGAAATCATTGAAATTTATAACAACTGAAAGGAGATAGATATTTCCTTTCAGAATAACAAATACCGAATCGAGGTATGTTAATTAAATGTTTATATAATCATTATATAATATCACGTAGGGGAAAAGATATTTTAAACAAAGTATTTGTTCTCTCTCTCTCTCTCTCTCTTTGATAATAAACATTATGATTATTTAACGATATTTTTATTTAAAATGGAATTTTTTCCTTTTCCTTCGCAACACAACATTCCACGGAATAGAATATAATTTACATTGCGAAATAACATTATTTATTTATGACGGACGCTTTGCATATCTTTTCGCAGTTCATCGTCCGTTATATATGTATGATGTACATGTATGTAATACTTGGGTTTAAGGTAACTTTGTGCAAAGTCATGTCACGTTCCGCTTCGATCGGATACTCTAAATACACGAGGTAACAAACGTGACGTTAGTCGATTTAGTAGTCGAGTTTTGGACTTCGTACTTACATATATATATATGTATGTATGCAAAATATATATGTACAGTTAGTTAAAGAAGTATTCGTACCCCTCCCCCTCATTGCCAATTGAAAATACACAATCAATATTTTCATGTATTACAATATTTTCATATTCTCTTCTTATACACAGCAAGAAAAAGTAACATATTTTAGAATGATTATATATCAAAGTTTCAAATTGATATAAATTTTATTTTCAAAAACAATAGAACATTTATTAAATTCTATCTGCTGACAAATTAAATGAAATAAAAATATAAAAATAAAAGAGGTAAAGAACGCGGCGTATTCGTATTCGTATTCGTATTTGCTGGTTATTATAAACGGTAAACCAGGTCGACGAAAATATAAATAAAAATAATAATAATAATAAAATTGTATATCTTTTATGATTTATTTTTTTATTGAAATTATTTGTATTACTAAATATAAATCTTGAAATATACATTTATTTTAATTTAATTTAATTTAATTACAAAAAAAAAAGAAACATTTTATCGAACTTATATTGGTACATGCATATTATGCAAATGTGCATATATATTTTTATTTGAAAATTGCTTCGCCTAAATAATTTTCAATTGTAAGTATATATATATATATATATATATATATATATATATATATATATATATATATATTCGCAGAGAAAGTAAATTGAAAATAAATATTTATTAAATTTCATATTCCACATCTCTCTTTCTCTTCTCCCTCCCTCTCTCCCCTATTCCCGGGGTATTCTTACTTCGAAATTTTAAATGTAAATTCACCTTATTAAGTCTGTGCAATAAGGGACGCGGAAAAAGGAATGGATGGAACAGAAAATTAAGTAAATATTGATTTTAAACTTTCTCTCCTTGGATATATTTAAATTCGCGTAGGTTTCTTTTTCTTCTTCTTCTTCTTCTTCGTCTTCTAAAAAAAAAGAATAAATCAAGATCGTATAAAAATAAAAATTTGTTCGTAATTAACGACGAAATCATTAAAAATAAAATCTATTTGAACATCATAAATATATCAATATTAATATATAAATATTAATATACTTATTATTATACGTCAATTTTTTCAACGAAGAACCTATGAGAACGAACGAATATAATAGTCATTTCTTTTACTTACGTGAAAAAAATAATTTACCATCGTCTTATTAATAATTCTACTTTCTCCGAGAGAGAGAGAGAGAGAGAGAGAAAGAGAAGAAGAAGAAGAAGAGAGTAAATAGAATAAGAGTTGAATAAGAAAGAGATGGAATACAACCGATCGATTTAGCCGAACGTCACGATTCTTTAGACATTAGTCATGATAAAAAGAGAAAGAAGAGAGTTGGGGTGATGGAAGTGGGGGAGGAGAAAAAGAGAGAGAGAGGAGAAGATAGCAAGATCGATCGTACCAACTCGACCTTATTCTTTAGAGTTATTATTTTTTTTATCGTACTTTTATTAAATACGATAACTCGCGCCTCTTCGAACACGTCATACTATCGCGATATATACATATTTTTTTTTTTTATGCAAATATATATATTTCTTTCTCTCTCTTACACACACATACACACACACATACACTAATTGAATTTTAATTAATGAGAAAACGAATTATCGATCGGCTTGTTTTGTTTCGTTTCAATTCGTTTTCCCGTAGATGACCGGGGGAAGTTTATTCGAATTCAACGTGAATTGAAAAATGTATTTCGTTTATTAAATTTCGAGATATAGTACATACATGTATAAATAGTGAGTGGGTGTGGGTGTGGGGGTGGGGGGGAAGGGTTTAGAAAGAACGCATGCGCGATGTTTGTATAGAGTAAAAAAAAATAATACAAAAATACGGAACAATATATAAAAAACCAGACGATAAAAAATATGAAAACACAAAACGAAACGGTATGATGAAACAAAAAAGAGAATGAGAAAGAATAAGGGGGAAAAAAAAAAATTAAAGAAAAAAAAAGGGGAAGAGAAAAATTAACAAATTCGTAACGCAATAAGCCGTAAAATAAATCATTTCGTTATTTTCCTTCCACATTCTCTCCCCAATTCTCTACTCTCCTCTCCCCCCTTCCAACCCTACATCAAACCAACCACCACCTCTCGTTCCAGAAAGAAAAACATACGCCGAATAGAGAGAAAATCATTATTTATTTATTTATTTATTTATTTATTTATTTATTTATCCGAGTGCAAGCTCAAGCTTCAATCCCCCTCCTCCTCCACCACCACCTCTCTCGTGCTTGCCATCATCCCTTCCACAACAATGGCCGCTATTATTATTTGTTTACGAAGCAAAGCAAACTCGTGCCCACTGCTGGGCTGCTTGCCCTGGTGGTCCGAGTATTCGAGGGAACGCGAATTTCAATTGAGGAAAAATAAAACGTTACAAATGCGTTTTATTCGCATGCCAACGTTTTGAGGAGGAGTGGTAGTAGTCGGTGCTGGGGGAGAGGGAATCCGTGTATATGTGTGTGTATGTGGATAGTGAAAGGGGGATGAAAAGGAACAAGTGGAGTATAATGAAACGCGAAGGATAACAAAAAAATAACAATAACAAAAGAAAAAAACAATAGGAGGAAGAAGGAGTAAAAATATTTCATATTAATGCTAATTGGTTGTAATTTTTAATAATAATTCAAACAAAAAATGTTCAATTTGTTTAGTTGGTATAGTTGACAATTAAAAATAGTTATTCGTACAAAATAATCAACGTAGTAGTAGTATTGGATTGATCAAAAAATTCCTTGCCATATTTATAAACATATTATTTTTTCATAGTTCAATTTTTTGGTAACTAAATTTATTCTATTAAAATTGATTCGATAAAATGTTTAATAAATTTAGTCTCCTATTTTCGAGATATTAAGTTGATAATCGGTATAAGAAACTTTTGTATCGATTCAAAAATACAAATTATTAAATATTATAAAAAGGGATAAAGAAAATGAGATTTAACAAAAAAAAAAAGAAAAAAGTATTACATTAATGATACGTTTATTTCCAAATTCCAGAATTGTAAAAGAATCTTTGATATTTAATATTTTAAATATATTTTCTAAGTTAGTAGAAACTTTTCAGGGTAATGTTACAAGCATTGAATTTGCTCAGGAAGTTGAGAAAAAGTTACATATAATAAATATTAATTTAATATATATCCAGGCAAGCTAGGAATAGTAATAGTAGTAGTAATAGTATTAGTAGTAATAGTAGTAGTAGTAGTAGTAGTAGTAGTAGTAGTCAGGTCGTCCGGTTATCGATTGAACATTATTTTCTACTTTGAACCTTTTATTAGTTTGCCTTGAGAAAGGAGAAGGGAAATAAATAGAGTAGTATACCACCCGAATAACGTTGAATAATTAATCGAAAAAGAAACAAGTTTGCTTGCTTGTTTTTCTATTTCCTCTCTCTCTCTCTCTCTCTCTCTCTCTCTCTCTCTCTCTCTCTCTCATACACACACACACACACACACACACACACAAACACACACTTTTAAATTCTAATTCCAAGTAAAAAAAGGGGTATGGATTTGAAAGTTTAAAAAGATGCAACTACCGTTCAAATTATACGACCTTTCTCTCGTTGTGAATATATAAATATATAAATATACAAATATATATTTTATATATATACACACACACACACAATATATATATACATAAATTTATCTCTCTTTCCCCCCTCTCTCTCTTTTTCCCTCTAAAGTTAAATTTAAGCTAAACGTTAGTTGAGCACTGGTCTATTCGTCATCATCTACGATTCTATAGATAAACTAAGTAAATTCGCAAAGCTCTATCGGAACATAGAGACAAACTCTTGCTACCATCATCTCACTCACTCACACATACACATACACACACATACGATATAACCCATCATAAGCATCCTTGGTCGTAAACGTTACCGTATTTGAATACGTTCTATGTACTAATTTACCTTTACGTTTATCAATAAGCTATAATGTAGCATTCTCGAAACTAGTCTATCTCAACGAAGTTTACGTTCCATCCTCGTTAAACTATTAGATAACCACCCCTCATCGTATTTGTCAATTTTCGAAATATTTTCTCTACAATACTACGATCAATCCATCCCTCCTTTCCTCTTACTCACCCACCGCTCCCAATTCGATCTATCAAATTTCCCAAATATCATATCGTTTTATCTCGGGGGAAAATTTCATCTAAATGTTCATATAATATCAAGGAAAATAAATGTCCATTTTATCATTTAAAATTATCCTATTAATAATATTTCTCTCATCGACGTATATGTAATAATTTCTCATTTAATTAATGAATTATTTCATTTCTCATTTATTAATCAAATTATATTATATTTCTCGTTATCCTTAAAATCTCCAAATACTGTTCAATAATTTAATTTTTTTAATCAACCACACACTCTCCCGCATTAATACATGTATACATTTTTTATTAGAGTATATACATATATATGCATATTTATACATAAGTGAAACCCGATCAACAAAGATAACATCTTTCGTACCAAAAATATGCAGTTTGTCTAGCTTTCGCATACCTCATACGCTCACACACACACATACACACATACACACATAGAAATGGCTTCTATCAGATAGATAGAAATGGTTAGATAGATAGATAGATAGATAAATAGATAGATAGATAGAGATAGATGTAAAGCCAGTTTGCGTTGCGTTTACGCGTACGCGTTGGATTCCTACGGGACTGGAACGAAGTTATGCCCGTCGGCATTGTTGTCGTTCCTCCTGTGTTCCTCCTATGTGTTTCATGAGATAACATTCCTATGGAACGTAGCCACCACACCAACACTACTACTACTACTACAACTACACACAATCACCTCCACACCTCCTCCTCCTCCTCCTCCTTTTCCTTCTCCTCTTCCTTCTCTTCTCTTCGTCGTCGTCATCATCATCATCATCGTTGTTTCTCTTCCTAGTCGTTGTTGTTGTGTCAGAATTTCCAATCGGTTAGAAAGAGAAAGATGTACAAAACGATCAGAAATGTACGAAATGTCCAGCATCGATGTTGCTACTATTAGGAAGTCTCATATCATCTCCCTTTCCTTCCAACTTCCACCCCTCTATCGTTCTCTCTCTCTCTCTCTCTCTCTCTCTCTTTCATCCACTCTCATAACTACAAACTCAGAAGGCTTTACGAGCCTTCGATTTTCCCAAATTCCCGATCGAATTCCTCAAATGGGACTTTCCATTAATCCCATCATCCCTAACGAGCCAAGTTGAGTTAACGAGGGAATGAGTTTCAACGAATAATAGTTTTACCCGAATTATTGAGTTCCTTTATAAAGTTCGTGGCGATTTATAAATATTTAAATATGTTATATATATAGAATGGGATTTTTTCTTTTGGAACTTTGAAAGATTATTACTTATTTTTATTTTTTTATTTTTTTTTAATTAAAATAGAAATATGGATAGAGGAAAATATGTTACATGGGCATGATACGTACGATATTATTTTTTCCTGTGGATGCACCGATGCAACCATTATTTGTATTTTATATTTTAATGCAATATCCTATTCTTCTGTTCTTTTTTTTCCCTGTCAACCAATCTTTCAATCAAATTATTATTCTGCATATAAAATACTCTAACCCAAGATCTTCGAAATGTTATTTTAGATTTTTATAAAAAAGAAAATTAGGTTATTTGAGAACAAAATATGCAATCACATTTGGCCAGGTGCATCTACACAAAAAATAATGCAATCTGATAAATTAATAAACATTTTTGAATCATTTATTTCATTCAATGATCTCAAATATATATTTTCGTATTTAATTTTATATACAATGTTTGTCAAAAAGATAATAATTTTATTTTAAAAATAAAATATTTTAAATTGATCGTATCGATAGAATGAATATGCATATTGGTTTTATAATAATAATTATAAAGAAAATAATAAATAATCAAATTAAAATCGTTTATATGACATCCCGAACACGTTTGGTTTTTTTTTGTTATTTTTTTTTTTATGCAATTTGATTATTTAAAGAAACGTTAAAAACATTTCTGTTCAATTAATATTATTTATATTTAAAACGAAAAATAATTATACAAATATATATATATATATAATTCGAATATATATTGTCAATTTTGTAATTGAACGAAATTTGTTCAAAGTAATTTTCAATTGGGGAACATATGCGCCAGGGTAAATATTATCCAATCAAGCAAACATATATATTGATTAATGTTATTTTAAATTAAAAAAAGAATATATATTAAATTGATTCGATGTACGTTACGTAATATTGTCCAGACATATATCCTAACGAACGATAATTCATGCATTTAAATATAAGTCGATATAAAAATAAAAATAAAACATTTTTTTATTCGAAACCCGCGTTGTTTTATTTTTACTTTTTAATTTTTTTTTTTAAATAAACAAGAAATTGTGCGTTTATACATTTTTCGAAATATGCTTAAAACCCGAATTACCTTTTCTCCAATGATAAAATATCAATTAGAAACATTTTTCTTTATTCAACATTTTTCTATCCATTCCCCTATCCCCAATGTTTACACTTTGACTTTGACAACGTGCGTCGTATTTTTTCTTACGTTTAGTATATTTCCATAAGTCGAACTGTGAAATAATGACGAAACACACACTGACATCTAATTACTATTTTTAGCAACGATTTTGAAATTTTTACAAGGTAAACAAGATGGTGAATAGAAAATAAGAGATCAGAGGAAAATTAAATTTAATGCATTCTGTAATTATCATAAATTTTAAATGGGATATAACGAGGTGTTTAAATTAGAGATTTATTTAAAATCGATGCTTCTAATTGCATAATGCATTTCTTCCTTTTTCTTTTTCGTACTTATTTTTACATACGTATATATATATTTTTGTCTAATACATTATCGTAAGATAAAATATAACAAATTACATGGAATTATATACGTAATTATATAAATAATAATTGTAGTATTCTATTTCAATATTAAAAATGTATATTTCATTCGATAATCAGAATAGCATAATTAAAAAGGAACGTATTGATTTAAATCATCGACGAAATTGAAACGTTTAATACGATTCTGCAACGATTTATGTTAGAATAAGAAAAAAGGGGAAAGAGAGAGAGAGAGAGAGAGAGAGAGAGAGAGAGAGAGAGAGAGAGAAGTACGTTTGTCAAATAAAGGAAAGCTTTTGTTCGTGAAAGAAAACATCGATTTAAACATTTATTACCATAGGAGATTATTATTTAATGAATACAATTTATAAAATTAATAATAATTATCATGTGTTTGGTTTTGGAATAAACAAACGAAGAAGTTTCGTGATGGAAGGAAGAAGGGTGGAGTATACTATCGGGAAATACTAATTATTATTAATTCATTTTATCTATTTAAATTTGAAAACATACAAACAACACTCGTACATGCATTATGCACACACACACACAGAGAGAGAGAGAATGAGTGTGTAGAGGGTGGAAGGGGGAAGACGCGTAGTAAACAAATACACATATTCCTGGATCTATTAAAGCAATCGAGTGTTCCGATCGAACGCGGTAAATACTGTAATAGTATGGCATACATACACACTCACACACACACACACACACACACACACACAAACAAACAAACAAACATACAGAGACACATAAACGAAATGCAAATTATCCATCGGTAATTTAATTGCCTCGGCCAATTAGAACTAGTAAATATAATAATGTTATATTATCATATTTGGCGAATCGCAATATTTTATCACATTCCCATTACGATATTCCGCGGGCGACGTTTATCCTACCACCGATATTATATTTATCGTACTGCAAATCATAAATTGTAACTCCCTCTTTCCCTCCTCTTTGCCTTTCCTCTCTCACTCCTTTCTCTTTCTCTCTCTCTAATTTGTGAGCTTGTCGCTCGCGAAATTGGACGTTGAATTTATCGGACAACTGGGTTATTAATTACGAATTATAACTTTCCTCGTTTTAGTTGCCGTAGTCGTAGTCGTAGTCGTAGTCGTAGTTGCTTTTGTTGAATTTTATTACATTAAGTTGCATTTACGGAACAAGGGAAAGGATACAATAGTGTTTGTGTGTAGTAGAACTTTATCGTATGTGCATAAATTAATATGAAGAGCTCTTGTTCGAAGTAGAAGAAGATTAATTGAATGAAACAATATTAATAGAAAAAAAATATAATATATATGTGTATGTATATACATGTATGATAAATAAATTGAGTAAAACGTGCATGCATAAAAAGAAAGGAAAAATGAGTAATAGAAGGAAAAAAAAATGTTAACATTTAAGAGACAATAATAATAATAATAATAATAATAATAATAATAATAAAACTGACTTGACGGAATCTTTATTGCTTACATTATTTCTCATTTATACTTACGTTAGGTTACTTCATACTTTATCCAATGAAAATGACACGATATCTTACGTAACCGATTATTCTTTTTATATTTCTCATTTCATAAACAATTTACCTAATACATATACATTTAAAAAAAATATATATATATATTATATATCATCATTATTATGTCATTATTATTTATAAATATCCAACTCGTGTAATACATGTTATTTTTCATTTGTTTCAGAGAAACGACAATCTCGATTTGTCCTTGAACGACGGTTACAATATGGCTGACCAGGTGAGCGATTTGTCGATTAATTTTTCCCCATGAGTTGAATTCCTCCACTTCCACCACCTCTCCAGCACCTCTACCTCACCCTTCACCTTCTTATTCTTCTGAAGTTGTTTTCAAACGCTGTCGTCTCGTGTTGAACGACAACGAAAACCGGTTGGGTTGTGTTGCTTGTTGGTTCATCGGCCATCATTATCTTCCACCCCCTCTTCTTCTTCTTCTTCTTCTTCTTCTTCTTCTTCTTCTTCTTCTTCTTCCATCCACCTTTTATTATTATTTTTTTCTTTACTTTCTTTCTCGCGAGATTCCCCGTCGCAACTTTTTATGAGATCGCTCGAAAGGGTTTCCTCCACCTCCACTACTCATCGAAAAGTAACGAATAATGACGAAAGAAATATTTCGCGTAAATTTCTTCAGAGTTACAAGCAATTACCGTCTCTTTTAGCACCTAACTACGACGATCCTTCTCTTCCTTTTACCCCTCCGAGCTCTCCCTTTCCACCCTTCCATTCCTATCCCTTTCATTCTGAAGACAATCTCAACGTACCGTAAAAAACTTGCGGAATAAAAAGGTAGAAAATGAAATGAAATGAAATAAAATGAAATAAAATAAAATAAAATGTAAAACGGTTCAAACCGGATATTTCCTTTCCAACATTTCTCGCGAGACGAATAAATATTATCCTCTTTGTAAATTCTTTGAAATATTTATTCTTATTATTTTTGTATTTTATTTTATTTCATTTTATTTTATTTCTTTTTTTTTCCTTCCGTTATGGATCCCGCTTTGTAACGTAGTTTTTATTTCGTTCTGTAATAACTTTGTTGGCTCGTTGTTTCAAATAAATAATAGGAGGGATTGATTTTAAATAAATAAATAAATGCATAAATAAATAAATAAATAAATAAATAATGATTTTCTTTTTTTTATAACAGAAAATAAACACGAATACAACGCACGTATAAAAGATAGGAGATTAATTAGATTTATATAGGAAATAAAAAAGAAAGGACAAAAATCAATAACACGGGATGGAACTAACAAAAAATTCTGTGTGTGTGTGTGTGTGCATTGGTAACACTGGTGCATTGGTAATATTATGATTGGGAAGTAGCGGTGTGTATGCAAATTGAAAAGATTGATTTTGTGATTTATTTTATATACATATATATAAAATTATAATTATAATTAAACTAAATTTAATCAATTTGTTTATACCAGGTTCATGCATATGAACAATATCGTAAAATAATTTAGAAATTATCTTTCCTTGATTAATAATTCAAACAGATGATAAAAATACAAAAATATTCTACATTTATTGTTTATTCAAAATAAAATAAAATCTTGCCCTTGCACGTGCATATACACTGTTTTCTCTTTATGCTGAAAAAAGAAATGTAAAAGAAAAGTAATGCAATGCAATGCAATGGGATGCAACATTAAATAACCTAACATAACATTACGTCGAAACTAACATACCCACACATTTACACGCTCACACATTGACACATTATTTATTTGTCGTGATCTGAAGTCACTCGATATCTGCTTCCTTCGTACTTTACCTATGTATGTAATATTTATGTAAATGTTTGCACACCACGCTTACGTAACGACAATAACGAGTTATATAATATTATCGATTATGCAATCTCTCGCAGCTGTCGGTACATTATTCAAAAGGGAAGGATGGAGGAGGGTGGTAGGAAGGGAGAGGTGTAATAGAGTGGAGGGGTAAAGAGATTAAAGAGAAACAGAATAGGAGGGAGGTGGGGGATTGGAACGAAATTGTATTGAGTATATATGCATTAATGAAAAATTCACATATATAGTTTTCTTTTATATTTTTTCATATTTCGTATACATCAAACCTTTTCATAACGATTTAAAACCATTTTATGATGGATGTTTAGTTTCTTTATCGAATAATCCTAATTGCAAATGCATCGATGTTTTAATCAATTTTTCCTATGATTTTTCATTGATTTTTTTTTAAATTATTTTTTTTTAAATTGGAGAAAATACTTGAAATTATTTTGTATTACGTGTGTTACCGATATTGCATCGTGTCTATAAATATCATTAATTCCTTTTTACGTGAGTCTATGAGTAACACGTTTCTCTCTCTCTCTCTCTCTTGTTTGCAATTAAATTTCAAAACACGTCGAATGTGGTTTTCTTCTTCTTAATTTTCATTCATTTTCCTAACGCAATAACTTTCAATCGAATAAACAAATATCGTAACTCTTTATTATTATTATTATTATTTTTTTGTAATTATTTTACGATGTGTCAGATTTCAAACGCGTGCAAGTATTGACAGATACGTGATTGATGTAACCAATGTTATCTGTGATTCCAAATTCCATCGAGATGAAGTAAAAAATAAAAAATAGGAGGTAACTTCTTCTTTTTTTTTATTCAACTTAATATATTTTAATTACATTTTTTAATCTAGTCGAAATTTCTAGTCGAAATTGAATTCGTGTGAATTAAAAATATTCCATTATGGGAGAAAGAAAAAGAAAAATAGAGGAAAGATAGTTAGATTAGATAAGTAAATAGATAGATAGATAGATAGATAAATTATACGGTGATAAAACAGGAATAAAAATATCCTTGACACGTTCTCCACGTTATTAAATGTTGCTTTACTTTTATTCTTTCTTTCTTTCTTCCCTTTTCTTTTTTTTTTTATACCATTCAGCAACATATTTCAATTCCCCTTTTATTTTATTTTTTTGACATTTCTCACACATACACAGGCCCTTTACTCTTCGTGTCCTATCGTAGATTTTGTCGCCTGTGGTCAAAAAACCACGTTTTCTATTTTTTATTTCATTTTATTTTTCATCTTTACATTCCTTCATTTATCAAACTCATTCTTTTCTTTCCCTATTCGTCGATTCTCTTTTTCTTGTCTTATTATTATAATTTTATTTATTCGAGTTATTTGTCCATTCTAAAATAGAAATCGTGTATCATCAACCATGGTAAAAATGTTAAATCGATAAATATTATTCAACTCTATTCTTCGATTAGCTCTATGAATAATGAAATATAATAAGCTAATGTATAGTTGAGTTTAGTTTAATTTTAGCTTAACGATAAATTTATTGACCAGGCTTCCCTCTCTCTCTCTCTCTCTCTCTCTTTCTCTCGTTTCCTCTCACAAACTGGTAATATAAGTTCTAAACTGTATAATAAAATTTGTCGTCAATTTAAAATAATATGAAACTTTGTGAGAGAGTAGAGAATGTTTTGTGTGTATAATACAATATGTCAATGTATGCTCATTTAAATTCTACGACGTTGTCTAGATTTTATTTCATATTTTCTATATATTCTAATTTTAAACACGTTAAATAAATGTAAAGATATTCCAAAGTATACAAGTTTGACGTAAGACCATTAATAAAATTTTTAAACGTATGTGTTGACATTAAAGAACACGAAGAGAATAAAATATAAAAAAAAAAGAAAAGAAAAAACGATATTTATGCAAGATTTAATAAAGATATTGAAAATTAAATTAACGTTAGAGTATCGATAATTCGATCGTTCGTAGAAAACAAAAACTCAGCGAGTAATCATTTTTTGCGATAAATTATAAAAATTATAAATTCGATTGACTTGTTAAACATTATTTTAAGGGAATTTTCTCATGATAAATAATAATATTGAAGATAATTGGAAACGAAAGTAGAACCAAAAAAAAAAAGAAATATTTCACAAGATGAGATAATAGTAACAATAATGAATAAATATTTTCATTATCTTTTATTCTTATTATTATCTTTCCATGATTTTATTCTATCATCAAAGTACGTTCTCACGGGGGCTTATATCTCATTTCATTAGCGTGTTTTGTTGGGTTCCAACGTATACTTAGAATGTAGAGGAAGAAGGGGGTAAAAAAGAAAAAGAAAGAAAGAGAAGGAGGAGAAGGAGGAGTACTATGCAAGTCCTTAATTGGCATTCTAGAATGAACTATTTTCCAACCCCCGTTTATATCCTCCCCTCGTCCATTGGATACATCACTAACACACTAACATCGTGGATAATAGTGTACAATTGTAATTATACGTAGAATTTAACGAAGTTCGTTGGTGGTAGACTGAAGGGAAATGTAATTCCTGGTTCGCGTGTAAGCGCATGACTCAAGGTTCTCCTACCTCGACAAAGTGCTTGTCTAATGTAAACAGGTCGATAAAAAGGAAATATAGTCTTTTAGAAAAAGAAAGAAAGTGATAAGAGAGGGGGGGGGAGGTGTCTTCTTGGTTGATAGATACTCTCATTCTCGTTTTCCTCTTTCTTTTAACTCCTCCTAGTAGTTGTCGTCAGAGTTTACAACGAGTAGTATCATTTCGCGTTCAATCATGTTGCTGCTGCTCTTTTAGCTTATTTGAAATCGGACGAGATCACGTAATGTCAATTACGTTGTCAGCTATTACACGAAATAGGGGAAGTTAGGGGGGAAGAGGGGAATGATAATTAACACCAATGAAGAAAAAGAGAGAGAGAGAATAAGAAAGAAATGTAAGGTGTAAAATAAATGTGAAAGATAAGGAATAACAATTATAAACGATATTAAACACTATTTCTATTTAGATTGAATTCCTTATTCGACATTACACGACGTTAATTACGAGAAAAAGAAATAATTATAGTTTGAATATGCAAATTTCTATACATTTGCATATTTCATTGAAAGGGAGAGTGTTTTTAATAAATTCAAATTCTTTACTTTATTTGATTAATATTTTTGTTTTGTTTTATTTTTTTTATAGAAACGAACTTCGATCGAGTTTTTTAAATACATGTTAATTGTATATATATTTGTAATAAATTATAGGATATTTGTAATGTGTTTATTATTAGAAATATTGATTCATTATTTATTTCATATTTTTCATTAAATATTCATACATGCATAATATGTCTGGTTTTAATTATATATTTATATATTTTATTTTTTGTTGTTTTATTTTTATAAATTACTGATCTAAAAAAAACATATTCCAATATTACTGGACTGAATAAAATGTTTTATATTATAATATTAAGCAGGTATCTGGAAGAAGGACGTATGTTAATGATTTTGTTTTTTTCCTTCTTCTTCTTCTTCTTATTCGTTTTTCTTTTATATGGTACAATTTATGATTATTGACAAAACCACGCGAAGAATTTAATACTGTCTGTTGGTTTCAAATTTAATATTCCTAATGGGATATGCCTAAGCGTATATGCGTATGCATATGTGTGTACATGTGTGCATGTGTGCATGCATGTCACAGAATATCGAAAACAATTTTTATATTCAATTTGACGGTTGTTTTTTTTTCTTTCTTTCTCAGTTCCATTTAATAAATTACTTCTTCTTTTTTTTTTTTAATATTATTATATACCGAATTTTATTACATTGTAGTATTATTATTATTATTATTATTAATATATATTTTTTCAAGAGAGAAAATATTATTTTTCTTCCACTTTTTAATAACGACTAAACGAGAAACGAATAGGGGAAATTCTTTTTTATTACATTTTCCTGTAAATTTAATGAAATTCAACGTACCCAACCCCATTTCTCCTTTTAGAAACACTAATTCAATTATATAGTTCGAGAACGAAACAAAAGAGTGCTCGGAATGTTTTATACATTTGCGAAATTTAATCTTTTTTTTTTTATAAAAAGAATTAATGAAATGTGAGAAAGATAGAAGAGTGGGAGAGGGAGAGAAATTGTTGATTTATTGTGAATGTTGATTGGTTTAAATGGTGATGTGTTTGTTGTTGTTGTTGTTGTTGTTGGTTGTAAACGTTTGACTGAACAATAACAACAACAACTGCTGTTTCTAGTCGAATTAAATATTAAACGTGTTGTAGAAGAGAATGTCGAATCGATATATCGTTACAACACCATACATTTACTATTATTTACTACTACTACTACTACTATGAAATCAAGAAATAAAAAGAAAACATTCTAGGTAAGTTACTGAATAGAAATACATCGTTCAATTTAATAGTAACGTCAGTTTTGTGACAAACGACTGATTTATATCGTGCTCTGGAAATTATTGACAGACCTTGGGAACAACGATGATTATGATTATGATGATGATGATGATGATGATGATGATGATGATGAAAAGTATAAAAAAAAAAAAAGATAAAATGAACAAGCGGAGGAGTAGAAGGAATAGAACGATTTATCGTAATTGATCTCAATTGCGATAATTAAGCTTACACGCTGACTAATACTATACTTCTATTTGCATTTGATGATACACCAACGTATAAGTGATAGTATAATAATGTAATAATTTATTAAATATTCTTCTGAATCTTTTTGTTTAAATTATTTCTTTTTCTTCTTTTCTTTTTCATTTCTGTGAAAGTAATTATATAATTAATTAATTAATTATATATCTATTTCTCGTATCCGTGTTTTATATCTCTTTTTTTATTATTTTTTAAATTCAATTGATGAGGTTGATATTAAATGAGTAATTTAGTAATTAATTAAATTGATATATATATATATGTAATTAAATAAATCGAACTCGGCGTATATACCAAGTTTATTTTATTTTACCATTGATATTTTTTTGAATTGAAATTCCTGTCAAAACGATGCTATAATTAAAAATTGTTAATAAATTAATTGATTCAATATTTAATTAGAAATAAATTGATCCTCGTCTCTGTTCGTAATTTATTTTTTCTTTTTTTTTATATTGGAAATATTCGATCGATGTAATATTATAAGACAAATTAATTGTTTTATATTTATGACAAATATCGAATAATTTTTTTGTTGTTATTGTTAATAACATTTCGAGATATTTGGTCGATAATACAGAAAACCTTTAAGCGAGAAAATGTTGTATTTTCAATTGGAATAACTTTTTATTCACGGTAACCGGTCGGTAATATAGAATTATTTCTGCAATATATTTTCGGTCGGCAATGATAGACCATGGAGAGATTAAAAAATTTTGATAAAATACATTTGTCGTTCCTCGAAATAATTTATTTCGAATAATTGAACGTTGCTTAAGACTTGATTGCAATATAAAAAAAATAACAACAACATAAAGAAATGATTTTATTTCATCCCAAGTCTTCTTAATCTTCTTTCACTTTCTCTTTTATGTATTCTTTGTGTTGTAGTCCTATTAGAAAAACTTAAAAAAAATAAAAATAAAGAAGCTTTTGAAGATCGGTATCGTCGATTTTCCCATACACCGAACCAAGAACCATCATACAAACACGATATTTCAAATTAATATTTCATATAAAATACTTTGACGTTTATGGACATGGCAGTTCATCATTAAGATTTCTTCGATTAATGTAGCGTACTTTCGCTTATCGTTTTTATACTTATATTACATATACAAACACATACACATACACATACATATATATAAACACATACAAAATTATATAAACTTTCCATCAAGAAAAGAGATCGTATCGTCTTATTCTTTATCGATTCACGAAGAAATCGTTTTCAATCTTCTCCGAGTAAGTTACTTATGAGGAAAAAAAAGAAGGAGAGAGAAAAAAAAAAGTAATTAGATGATTGGATTGGATACTATAGAGAAACTTGTACTTACTTACTTCTTTTAATACTTTACCTCTCGTAGAAAGAAAATAAAAAAGAAGAAGATGAGGATGAAGAAGGAGAGTGAGAAGGGAGAAAAAAGGAGGAGGGTATACATCGATCGATTAAAAATTGGCCCGGTTGAGTGGAAGAAGCAATCGCTATAGACGGGATCATTGATTGAAAAAAAAACACAAACAAACAAAAACAAAAATGAAAGAAAAATCAATGAAATAAAGAGAGAATAAGAATGGCCTATTAGCGAGATGAATTAGCGTTTAATTAGCGAATCGTCGGGTACGTCACGCTCTCTCTCTCTCTCTCTCTCTCCTTATCGTTAAAAAAAAAATCTCGATTATGAGTGGTAAGCCGAGTATTTTCTTCTTTTTTTTTTTATTTACGATTAAGGGTGCTACAGGGGAGGACAATGGTAGAGAAAAAAGGAGGGTAAGATGAGTGAGATTAAAATAGGAGAGAAATATTCTGTATATGTGTATGTAACAGAGAAATTGAGAATACACGTATGTAAGAGAGAAATTAAGAATACACGTATGTAACAAAGAAATTGAGAATAATACATCTATGTAACAGAAAAATTGAGAATACACATATGTAACAGAGAAATTGAGAATACATCTATGTAAGAAAGAAAAAGAGAGAGAGAAATTGAGAATGTAAGAGAACTAGAATGAAGAAAATAAGACTGAATGACTGAAAGAAAGAGAGAAAGAAAGAGAATGTAGGATAATAAGAAAGAAGAAAATAAGACTAAATGAGTATAAGAGAGAGAGAGAGAAAGAGAGAATGTAGGATAATAAGAAAGAAGAAAATAAGACTGAACGAGTGTGAGAGAGAGAGAGAGAGGGAAAGGTAGAGAATAAAAGCAATAATAAAGGGGAAGAAAATAAAATGACAAGAGTGAGAGAGCAGAGCAAGAAAATAAGAAGAAAAAGAGATATAAAAAAAGAATAAAGAAGTATTGAAAGAAAAAGAGAAAAAGGGGTAGAAGAGAGAGTTTGAGAGAAAAAGAGAGAGAGAAAGAGAGAGAGAGAGAATGAAAGAGTGAGTGAAATATACTTGAGTAACGTATAGACGAATACATAACTGTGTAGTACCTCTAATTAACTAATGCCAACGACGGATTTTATCGCCCTTCTAATCGGCCCGTGAGAAAGAGACGACGACGATGGAGCTATAAGAAGAAAAAGAGGGTTAAAGGGTGGTGAGAAGGTGGAATGGAAAGAGAGAGAGGGGCAAGGGTTAGGGGGGAAGGTAGAGGAGAGTAGCAAAACTTCGTTATCCTCCTTCGCCAGCAGTGTTCCTCGTTAATTAGCTTGCTGCGCGCGCGCATTAGTTTGGCTTTTATGTGCGTCGTCGATTCACCCCCCCCCCCCCCCCCCCCCCCCCCCCCCCC
>JACGTP010000010.1:185509-201984 GCA_023678845.1 Mischocyttarus mexicanus
ATATATATATATATATATATATATATATATATATAT
Source organism: Mischocyttarus mexicanus (assembly GCA_023678845.1). Lineage (NCBI taxonomy): Eukaryota > Metazoa > Arthropoda > Insecta > Hymenoptera > Vespidae > Mischocyttarus > Mischocyttarus mexicanus. The sequence goes on from JACGTP010000010.1 coordinate 185,546, forward strand.
ATATTCCTCTCTGTATTTCATCTTTCAAATATATATATAAGACATTGCTATTAAATAATGCAATTCCACGATTTATGTAAATTGTAAAATTCTTTATACACATCGACTAGTGTGGTGTAATACTCGCAATTTCTTGTCTAAACAACGTCGTAATATTTATATTACGTATGTGTGTGTATGTGTGTATATGTGGTTTTCTTATTCTTTAGAAACACACTCGAGGGGGTATCAACTTTATCAGTTATCATGTGAAGTAGGGGAAGAGAGAAATGTAAAGTCATATAAAAGTAAGAATAATAAAAAGAATGAAATATATGAATGATATATACCAAGATAAAATATTATACAAACAATGGTGTTTAAGTTCAATATTTTATTCTTATCGTTATTATTCAAATTGTTGTTATTATTATTATTACGAGAATATATTCTATTAATTTGCTTATTTTATGATTATATTTTTATCGTCTTTATTCATCTCGTAATAGTTCAATAACAATAATAATAATAATAATAATATCTTATTTTCTTTTTATTATTAAAAATAATAGACCGAGATATAAAACCCATACACTTATTTCCATATAATTACTTTGGAACCTGTATTAAATTTATATACACGTGTGTGTGTGTGTTTATGTGTACGAAAAGTGAGAAAGAAAGATAGAGAAATTTAATTATTATTTATCGATTTTAAACATGTGTAAGTTTATAATACGTGTATTTGTGTTTATTATAAAACGTGATAAAGAAAGAGAGAAAAAAGATGAAAAAAAGGATGATAAAGAAATTTAATTATTTATCGATGTATTATAAGTTAGTCTCTCTAATACATATTGCTGCGTGCATCGTGAGGTAAGCACAAATTTATAACGCAATTGCTCAAGTTATTCCTAGCCCGTTGCAACTCGGTTAATGATTCTCCGGGATTGTTAAAAGAGTTATGTCGGAGATATTACGGCACGCGATAAATTCTGATCGTAAAGCCGCCGGCCCCCATTAAAGGTGTAGAAGGTGAGATAGTTGTGTACCTGAACCTTCTTCTTCTCTTCGTTGTGTGAGGTTTTCGTTCTAACGCGAGGGCGTGCTTCCTTTTTTTCTTTCAATCAAATAAAAATATCTTTATCCTCTATCTATCCTATCTATTTCTATTTATCTATCTCTGACTCTATTTTCATCAACGTTTTTTCCTACTTTTCTTTTTCATTTTTATTTCTCTCTCACTTTTTCATATCATTCAAAGGCATTCAAAAGCATTCAATTTAATCCCCCATTCGTTCTTTCTATCATCTTACAACAATCGATTTTTTATATTTATTTATTTATTTATTTATTTATTACTTTTTATACTTTTTTGATATTTCGATACTCTTGTATGTGATTCCCCTTTCGGGAAATAAATAACTAACGGTATATTTCGAACTTTTACCATTTTTATTATTTTTAAGTTTTATTTGATATATGATGTGTGTATGTATATATGTATATATACATATATTTACTTTTTAATTTTATTTCAAGAGAAATAATAAAATAACGTGTATGTGGGTAAGATAAAAAGATTATAAATGTGTGTACGCCCGTTGGAACGAACGAACGAACGAAGCAAGCAAGCAAGTCGACTGGTGTAATATTAGTGGAAGATAAATTGTACGATAAACGCGAGTTAACTGTAGGGAAAAAAAAGAAGAGAAAAATATAATAATAATAATAAGAAGAATAATAATAAGAATAAAAGGAGAAGAAAAGAATTAAGATTAATAAATACATTATAGATGTTCCCTTCTTGATGTGTGTAAAGGTGGTACGTCTGTATGTGTATATCTATTCCATCTTGTAAAACTATATGTATATATATATATGTGTGTATGTATGTAATACAAATATACTATTACTCGTTAGATAATATCTTTAGTGTTTAGCCATTTACGTGCCAAGAATAATATAACACGGATGTGCGACTCACGCGATCGTTACGAAATTTTTTTGAGTTCCCCCTCACTCCTTCACTTCCACACTTTTGTCTCTCCCTCTATTTTACACGTATATATATTTGTATGTAATGGGTAGTGTAATAAATATTGTATACGTGTAAGTAAAAGGGTTTTTATCAACAATATTTCACTTGGTAATAACTCGATTTATTTATCGTTAGAAGAAACTTTTTAAAAAGTAAACTAGGAGTTACGAAACTTTTTGAGTAACTGTGATATATTAGGCTATATATATATGTACATGTATATATATATTCGTGTGTGTGTGTGTGTGTGTGTGTGTGTGTGTGTGTGTAGATGTTATGTGTGTCAATGGTAATAAAAAATGGGCTTAAGTAAATCTAAAAAAAACAAAATTCGAAAGAAATATTAATTTTAAATACAAATTATTTTGTATTTAATATATATGTTAATGTATATAATAGATAATATATGAAATATAAAATTATTAATGTTATATCTATAAAATATGAGAATACGCGAACAAAAATATATTCCTCGACTATATTTTATTTTTCTTTTTACGACTTAATTCACACTTTATCCGCTTAGACTGTAAAATAATTTTTCAATTTTTTTTTTCTTCTCTTTAATTTAATCCACACTTTCAAAATTACCAACACATAAAAATCTATATATATATATATATATATGTATGTATGTATGTATGTATATTTTATTACACCAATTTCCAAGAATTATCTTGATTAAAAAGAATGAATAAGATCTTCGATTATTATCACGTGTGCTCGAGATTCTTATATCGTGACTAACTTTACATGTACATGTATATATATATATATATGCATATGTATTTTATCTATATAAAAATATATGTGTGTGTGTGTGTGTGTGTGTGTGTGTGTATTTCTGTGTATATATATAAAAATACACGTTAAAACTTTAGCGGTGTAATAAAAGCTACTAATTTTATTTATGAGTCATTTCTGTCTTCTAACTCTCTCTCTCTCTCTCTCTCTCTCTCTCTCTCTCTCTCTCTCTCTCTCTTTCTATCTCTCTCTCTCTTTCTATCTCTCTCTCTATCTCTATCTCTATCTCTATCTTATACGAGTTCTTTCATAGTACCTCCCATTTATTTCTTTTTCTTTTTTATCCTTTTTTTTTTTATTATTATATTCTATGTATGAGATACGTATCTCATGGAAAATGAATCATCGTAAGATATAGCTTCGTACAAAATTGGTATTTTGATTAAAAGAATAAAATACATATATGTATATATACATTTTTATATGTGTTAGTAATATATATGTGTGTTATGTGTGTGTGTGTGTATGTACATGTATAATATGAGAAAAATAAAATAAAATAGAATTAATATAAAAAAAAAAATGGGAAAAGGGTAGAATAGAAATGGCGTTGAAGACGAATGATTTCACGAGATATAATCGACAAACGGTTAAATAATTCTCAACAAAGCAGTGTCGGATTATGATAAAAAGAAACAGAAAGAGAGAGAGAGAAAGAGAGAAACGAAAGTACAAAGCGCACTTTCTTTCATTGAAACATCCTTGAAAGTCCGGAAAATTCCATTAAAATGAAAATGGAAGCGGCTACAATTCTCGTTTCTCCATCCTATTCTTTTTTTTCTCTTTCTTTTTATATATATACATATATACTCGTTCTTTTCTCTCTTTCTCTTTCTCTCTCTCTTCCCTATATTTCTCTTTTTGCGAACGTTTTGTTCTCATTTTCTTCCAACTCGGTTAGAGCAAACGTATTCGTTTCTGTCGTACAAATACAGTCGTTTCCTTGCTTATTCTAACGAAAATAAATATAAAACGGGGGGGGGAGAAAAAATAGAGAAAGAAAGAGTTAAAAAATAAAAAGTAGAAGAGGTGGAGGAAGTGGAGAAAGAGGAGGAAGAGGAGGAGGAGGAGGATTTTAAAAACAAAATCACTGTATTTTATTGCAACACCTATATCTTTTAACACGACGTTTCTACTCGATTGTTCGAACGGAAATGAGAAAATGAGAAAAAGGTAAAATAGATGTTTCATACATATATATACGAACACGTATAAATAAATAATTTATATATTATATATACTATATATACTATATATTCTATACACAACATATGTACACATATTTGTATATAGGAGGTGTGATTAAAAAGTAAGGTAACTTTTTAAATATGATATTTTGATAATCACCAAATATATACAAACACGCATAAGTATATAATATATATATATTATATTATATTATATTATATTATTATATATATTATATTATGTATATTATATTATATATATTATTATATATATTATTATATATATTATATTATGTATATTATATTATATTATGTATATTATATTATATTATATTATATATTATATTATATATTATATTATATATTATATTATATTATATACGTATAAAAAAAAGATTCAATAGAAGATGACGTAAGTTACAACCGATGACGAGGGACATCAGTTCTCGGACGATAGAGGGACTCGAAAGTAGGCCAATAAAAGATCCATTATTCAGCGTTAATAACGCGTACTTACGTAGGCACCGATGAAACCGAGATAAAATCATTAAATCTTACTTCTTCTTCTTCTTCTTCTTCTTTTCTCTCTCTCTCTCTCTCTTTCTCTTTCCAATTCAAATAAAACATTCCCTCGTTTATATCATCGCAATATCATCAACAATAATGACTATAATAATCATCTTTGTCATCATCGCAATCATTTTATTATTATCATCATCATCATCATTATTATCTTATATGAATCATTTTTACATAAAAAAAAAATCTAACATAGAAAATATAATCTTATTAGTTATCTTTCTATTTTCTCAAAGAGATAAAAAAAGTTAAATGAGGAATAGAACAAGCAAGGGAGTGTTCTCGAAAAACGATTTTCTTCTTCACTCTCTCTCTCTCTCTCTCTTTCTCTCTCATTTTATAGTCTTTCTTTTTTATCTTTTGCTCGACAGGTACGTCGACGCTTAAAGAACCGACATTAACTTTCTTCGTAGACATTCCAGACATCATCCAATAAAATAAATTGACAGATAATACTGTGTACAAATACGCCAGAAACGAATTTGTGGTAGTTGGATTGCTAGAAATAAAGAAGCAAACAAACAAAAATAAATAAAAAATAAATAAATAAATAAATAAATAAAAAAGATACAAACATAGATAAAAGAATGAAGAGGAGGAGGAGAATGAGTTGGGGAGGGTGATGTTGTTGGTAAAAGTTGAAGTAATAATAATAGTAATAGTATAGTAGTAATAGTAGGAGTAGGAGGTAGTGGTGATGGATGTGGTAAATGTGGTAGTGGTGGTAATGGTGATGGTGGTGGTAGAGAAGCTACAGAGTAGAGACGAATAGAAGGGGTGAGTGGAATAAGAGAGGTGGTGTAGGGGGGTAGATGGTAGAAGAGGAGAAGGTGCAGAGGGGTTGCGTGGAGCACGGCTTTCGCGTTCGATCGATAGGCAGAGGCAGCTTCCTTCAAAGGAAAATTCCTCACGCTATTAAATCCAATTTAAAAACTTTTATTCCTTCCCCGTTCGTTTCTCATCCTCCTCCTCCTCTCTCTCTCTCTCTCTCTCTCTCTCTCTCTCTCTCTCTCTCTCTCTCTCTCTTCTTATCCTCCTCATCCTCATCCTCATCCTCATCCTCCTTCTTCTACTTCTCCACCTCTTCTCCGACGGCAAATTTATTTTCCTTCGCTCCCCTTTGTGAAAGGGAATAAATTGCTAAAAGGATTTCGAACAATATAACGCTATCTATCATCCAAGCCCGTGAGAGAGGGACGACGAGAGAACCGAGTAGAGAAAGAGAAAGAACGATAAAGAAGGATGGAGGGATGGATGGTTGGAAGGAAGGAGAAAGAGGGTGGGTGGGTTAGGGTAGATTCTTTGATTCTGCTTTCGCATTCTTCTTTCCTTCTCTCGTTTTCTATCTCTTTCTATACATCTATCTATCTATCTCTCTTCTTTTTTTTTTCATTTTCTTTCTCTTTTTTTACCCTTCCTCATCCACCCCTGTCCCCCTCTCTCTGTCTCTCTGTCTCTCTCTTACTCACTTCCTACTCTTTCCCCTCGTTTCTTCTCATTTTCATCTACCTCAATCTCTTCGTTTTTTTTTTCCTTTCTTTTTTTTTTACCCTTCCTAGACCAGAAACAAAGAATAAGAACGTGGGCGATTGTTTGAATCATTAACCGGGTGGTAGGGGACGTGGGAGGGAAGAAAAGGGGTAACTGGAATCCTGTGAGATGAATTTGAATTTAATTCTATGCTTATTTTTCTTTTTCTGTTTCTTTACTTTACTTTTTTTGTACTTGTTACTTTTATATATTCTAATTCATCTTTATATACATACCAATATATATATATATATACAAGTATAATATTTTAATAATATTTCAAAAATAAAGTTATGGTTATTTGATTATTATGTTCTACAGACATTTCACACGCCAAGTTTCGGTGATGAGGTTTTTGACATTCCACCCATCCATCCGCATCCACATCAGCAACATCAACCACAGCAACAACAACAACAACAGCAACCCCAGCAACAACAGCCTCAGCATCATCAACAACACGACCCGATGCACGGATATCAATCTCAGGTAAACATTTTTATTTAATTAATTATTTAACCTTTCTTTTTTTTCTTATTTTGAAACTAGTGTTTTTCTTTCTTGCTTTTTTAATTAGAGAAGATAACGTAAAATAAAGTTAAAGTTACAAAAGTAACAATTCTCAATCTTTCTCTATGAATTTATCTATCCACCATCATCTCTTTCTTCTTATTCTTCTTAAATTCTTCTTGTTCTTCATCTTGTTTTCTTTGGAATTCGTTATGTTACCTTAATTAGCCTTGCAACGATTTGTACATGGGTAAAGCGTTGTGTCCGTAAATTTATGAGAGACGTTTTACGAGTAACGTGCATGTCATTAATAAGACAGCATTCACCGGATAAAGTGTAACGTGACGGATAGAAGGAGGAGGAGGAAAGGAGGTAGGCAGGGGGACGGTGAGGGGGAGGTGGTAAGGGGGTAGAAGGAGGGATTCTATAAATTATTATAAAGCATTATGCACTGCTTTTGCCTCCTTATCGTGATTTATAGCTCTTTCTGGATGGAGTTACGACTATAAAGAAGTGTATGTAAGTACACACAAACACATACACATACACATACACAAGAGTTGAGTATATTAGTATGGTAGTAGTAGTAGTAATAGTGTCTTTTTTTCGTTTTGAGGTCATTGGCTAGAGAAAATAAAGAAAAAATAATAAGAAAGAGATGGATATATATTTAAAAGAAAGAGAAAAAGAGAGAGATAGAGAGAGAGAGTTTAAAAATGATATCCTAGACTTTTGAATGAATAATGTCCGAATGCGGAAGTAGTTAAACCTTCAATACATCATTCCGACAACGTTTTCTCGGTTTTCTTGCTAAGAGGGTAAACTTCTGTAATTGTGTATACGTGTGTGTTTGTGTGTTTGTGTGTCTCTGGACGCGTGTGTTTTTATATGAGAGTGTATTTTAACATCAGAAAAGAGTAAGTTCCTCTGAGGGCATGTTGGTATAAAGCTTCTCGTTAAAACGAAAGAAAGAAGAAATGAAAGAAAGAATGAAAGAACAAACAAAAAAAGAATATGAAAAAGAGAAAGAGAGAGAGAGAAAATAATATTCTATTGTCGTCACAGATGATACAGTCCGCTGGAATGCAGCAATCTCCGGACGGCCTCAGTCTCGATCCCGGTGGGTACCAACAACCGTTGTACCTGCAACAGGAACACTCGATGCAGGCCATCAATGTCAGGTAAAAATCTTCTTCTTATTTTTTCGATTTGTTTTAGAATTAGTTTGTAATTTTTTTTGTCAGGTTTTTAAACCTTTATGAAACTCGTGTAACTTTCGGGGCTCATGTCATCAACATTTTACTAATCGTAAATAATTGTAAGTTTCATTCACAAGAAAATGACGGTATAAGTCCTTCATAGTATTAGATTGGTGGAAAAAGTAATGTCAGATTTTTCCATAAAATCGTAGTAAAAAATTGGACATTTCTTTTACCACCAATCGAATATAATAATATCTTTGAGATAATCAATAAAAATATCGATGAGAAAAATAAAATACTTTTATTTTTGAAATATTTATATTTTAATTGTTGATTTTTCTTTTGAATAAATTTGTATATATCTAATATAAGAAAGTAATTTAACTCTTGAGAAAATTGTCTTTTTTTTTCCTCGTATATTATTTTAATCGATTCGGAACACGCATGGTCGTCTTATAATTGCATTAAATTCCATAATTGTTTGTAATCGAGAAAATTTCATCGTCCAATTTTAATTTTTAATTATTCGATATTTATTATTTTTCGATAATTTATTTCTTTTTTTTTTTTATTTTTCGTTTTAATTACCTAGTTGGATTTTACACTTCGCCATTTTCCTTTTACCAGGCTTGTGGTTTTACGATCTGATAATAAGAGAGAGAGAGAAAGAGAGAGAAAGAAAAAAAGTAATTTAAAAAGTTTCAGGAAAAGAAAAGAGAAAACAAAAAAAAAATGTAATTAATTTGGAAAATCTCTCCGAGAGATAAGAGAATTTTAATAGAAAATGATAAAGAAAAGATAAGAAGAAGAAGAGGATGGAGAGAAAAACAAGAGATGATTTTAAAAAGTTGCCTTTAAATTTAAATAGAAAAAAAAAATAAAATAAAATTAAAATAAAAGAAAAAGAAATTTTGCACACAATGTGTATAATTTTAATAGGAAATTATATTACAAAAAAAATTGTAATAGCATCTTACGGGATATAACTACTTTACAGATGTATTCTCTTTTTACGTTTACGTTAACAACAGTCTTACCAAATTAAAGAAAGAAAAAAAACCTCCTTCCAAGTGATATCCATAACACTAAAAAGAGTATCACGACCGGTCTCGGAATGACCGGTTTTAAATTTTGAATTAAAATTCAACATTCACAAATGTTAATTGCTTTTCTTCATTTGCCTTTTTTACGACCATTATAATCATAAATAGTATTTTATTATTATCGAAGAATCATTTTATATATATATAATTTAAGCTCGTACCAAATTGATTATCATTCGCATTCAATTACATATAAAACAAAAACAAAAAAAACTTTAGTTAAAAGACCAAGTCATTCTGTTATTTTATTACGAATATAAATAACTATTACAATACAATATAGAAACTATGAACAAGTTTATAATATTTAATATTAAATTAATTTAATATTCGGTGTTAAGTGGGTCAACAAAAACTAGCCCCATGTGACGACCAGTTTTTTAAATTATTTTTTCACAATTTTTTCTTGACGACCAATAAAAAGATAGAACTTTGAACTTTTTATGATATATTTATTAACATTTCAGTAATGTGTAAAAAAATTTTGTAAGCATAAATCTCTGTAATAACACGAGTTATATCACTCTAAAGACACTCATCTCTAGAAAAAAAAAAAAAAGAAAAAACTTGACGAGTGTTTTCATGATTCCGGCTGATTGGCTTATTTGACGTCAAAAAATCAAACGGCATTTTAATTTGTAAACTTGTGACGATAGAATGAATCTAGGATTATTTTAAAATATTAAAAATTGAACAATTGACAGACTTTTGAAAATTAATTTTAATATATTTCATGATTTTTTTTAGGAATTTCTAAATAATTTTAATTTCATTTTACGACTATACATGTACCGAATCTACTATTAAAATTTCAAAGGATTCGATCAAATCATTTTTAAGATATCGTTGAGAATACGAGTTATAAGAACACAGTTTTGAGGAAAAAACACGTTTAAAGATTCGAGTACGATTTAAACTATGACATGTGCACCTGCTCTTCTAAACACCTGTAACTTTCTAACAACTTCGAATATTGGAAAATCATTTTACCAGCATATTCTAGACATGTTAAGGAATCAATTTGTGCAAAAAAAAATTCGATTTTTATTATCCATCCCACGAAGTGTGACCTTCTTAAAGAAAAAAAAAAACCATTTAATTAGGAATACACGCGAGGAATTCATTTCGATATAAAATTCATAATAATAATAATAATAATAATAATATTCCCAGAACTATAAACACGATAGGATTTATATTTTGTTTATTTCTAATTTATTGTTAGTATAAAAAAAAAAAAAAAAGGAATTAACGAACAAGATTATTCTTTTCCTCTTTCCCCCCTTGTACCCCCCCCCCCCCCCCCCCCCCAAGTCAGCAATGAGAAACATGTCAGTCTCTCTCTCTCTCTCTCTCTCTCTCTCTCGCAAAGGTTAATACTACTTTCTTCATTCATTCGTCCTTCTCGAATTGACCATCCGAAAAGGGCTCCTTCTTGTTCCGCGACACTCGAACAAGTGGCGATGATTGGAGAATAAGCAAGCCAAGGCGCAACAAAGGAAGATTAATGAGTCCTCGGGCCTTCGTGCTTCTTCATCCTGTTCTCTTCTACTATCCCTTCTTTTACTTTTTCTTATTTTTATACGTTTTCTTATTTTTTCTTTTCCTCTTTTTTTTTTTTTCTTATTCTGTCCCTTTTTCTCCCTTTTTTCCTTCTTCTTTCTTTCTTTTCTTTCTGGGACCAATGACGTTTCGAAACGTCTCGATCTTCTCTCTCTCTCTCTCTCTTTCTATCTTTCTCTTTCACCATCACACTTTTTCTCTCTTTCTATTTTACTGTTGAGATTGGATTAGTAATTTCTCTGGTAATATCACGTAGAAGTAAATCAAATTTTTAAACTGCCTTATATTATGTTTTCTTATTATTATTTCATTATGATTTATAAGAATAATAATAATAATGATAATGATGATGATGATTATTATTATTATTGTTATTATGATGGAAAAAAAAGTACGAATTGGAGATAATTTAGGTAAATAAGAAGTTTGATCAACAGCAAACCATATCAATGATTTTTAATTTTCCTCTCTTTAATATTTATAATAATTTATATATTTTTATTGACGAAAGGTATAATAACAATTTGACGAAAAAAAAGAGTTAGTTAAGATTTATATTAGTTAGATTATATATTTTCACATAGACGAATAAAAGAGTAAATTTTTAGTAAAAGTAACTTGAAAGAAAAAAGAAAGAAAAAAGAAACAGAGAGATAAAAAGATTGATTTATTGAATATTTATGTAAAATAATATTCTCTTTGAAATAAAATGTTATATAAAAGCATAACAAGTAGATTATCTTTAAAAAGAATGAATCATAATAATGTATTCATCTATAATAAATATCCTAATGTGTGTTTCTTTTTTCTGTTATTTTTGTTTCCCTTTATTACTAGATAAGATATAAATAGTAGAAAATATAATAAAAGAGAAGATAAAAGCTATAAAAAGGTGGAATTCATTATCATACTATTTCCATTACCACTTGACTCTCTTTCTCTCTCTCTTACTCTCTTACCGTGGAATATTTCAAGTATATATTTACAGTCTTTTGTGAATTGTCACAAAAGAAATCGTAAAATAAAGAATAAAACATTTTAAATGAATTCTGTGGAAATTGAATTGCCGGTGATTGTAACCAGTGGTTGGTTTGTAACCGGTGTTGGTGGTGATGGTGACCCCTGTGGCATACATACATACATACACACATACATACACACATACATACACACATATATACATAGATTCTATTAATACATACATGGAAAAATTAATATTCGTGAGAAAGATAAAGAGAGATAAAGAAAAAAGGTACCATTAACTAACAACGACTACTATGAGAGAAAGAGAAATAATATACAAACACACAATAATCTTACATGAAAAATGAACAATAATCTCATCATCATCATCATCATCATCATCATCATCATCATCATCATCTCGCATATGCAATTTCGTGCTCGCAATCGTTTTTCTTATGTGTTTTACATGTAATAATAGCACCATACATAGTAATTGTAATAATAAGAATAAGAATGTTAGTAATAATAGGTAATACCAATTTCCCAAAGACATTGTTAACTCGGTGATAGAAAACAAAGAGTGAGAAAGAGAGAAATAAAAAATAAAAAAAAAGGGTAAAAACGTGTGTCATGCGTGCGTGTTGGTTGAAAACTTTTCTTTCTTTAATTTCGCTCGAGGATCGGAACTTCTCGTTTGCCGGAGGCAAGATTATGAGCGACGAGAAATAAAGAAATAAATAAAGTAAGTAAGTAAGGAAGAAAGTAAGTAAGAAAGAATGAGAGAAAGAAATAAGGAAAAAAAAGAAATGGAAATAGAAGAAGTAGGAACAAAAATAGTACGACGGGCAAGCAAGAACTTTGTTAAAACTACAAGCATAAATCTTAGGACCTGTGTAAAAGGGAGAAGAGAACCAAAAGTTCCAATGAAACTAGTCAAGAGAGTTGTAGTAGTAGTTGGTGGTAATAGTAGTTTTACTATAGCAATAGTAGTAGGAGTTAGGAAAAAGTTCTCTCTCTCTCTCTCTCTCTCTTTCTCTATCTCTTTCCCTGGTGTTACTTGGATCTCTCTTTGCTTGTAAGAAAAAAAAAATCAAGAGAAAGAGAGAAACAAGAAAAAGAAAAATAGGAAACATTGATTAAGCCAGGTTTGCTACATAGGACTACTATTTGCACGTAGAAACTACGATTGCAAAAAGCAATGGTTTCTAATTTTCTTTTTTCCCCTTATCATTTTTAATATTCTTTTTTTTGCGATTTCTCAACGAAGCCAATGAATATGCAATAGCCAATCGAAAGGTAATTCGTACAACAACCATTTGAAATCCAATTAGTACTCTCGGGCAGTGGTAGTGGTTATATATTTTTTTTCCTATTATCATTATTATTATTATACTTTTTTGTCGTTTGACCTGATTTATGTTTTCTTCTAAATTTTCTTTTTTCTGTTTCGTATGGTCGGTTTCGTTTAGAACAAAAAATCGAACGTGAGAAAAACGATGGTAGATGGTAGTATTTATAAATATAAATACATGGGAATGAGAGATAGAGATAGTATTCGATTCAAAGTGGAAAACATTAGTGGTGGTGGTGGTTGGTTGGTTGGTTGGTTTGTTGGTTGGTAGTGGAGATGAAGGAGTAGAAGGTGGAGGTGGAAAAGGAGGTGGATCGAAAGATAGAAAGAGAAGAGTAATAGTAGTATATAGTGTAGTAGTAGTAAGTAGTATTAGTAAGTAGTATTAGTATTAGTAGGGAGATGCCGAGAAGATGGCTGATGTAGAGTAGGCTGTAAATCCTCCGACGCTGACACAGCGCCGGTCATATCTCAAAAGTTATCCAATTTGTGTTAAAATAGCACTCGCTATGGATCCTCCTACTCCTCCTCCTCCTCCTCCTCCTCCTCTTACTCCTCCCCCTCCTCCTCCTCCTTTTCGTTCTCCTCATCTTCCTCTTACTCTACCTTATCCCACTCCCTTGGGGTTGTCTTCTCCCACCGCAAACGACCTTTCTCTCTCTCACCCTCACCTCCTCCCTTCCTCCCACAATTCCATTTTGCTTTCTATTCCTTCTCCGATTCTTTCGAAACTTTAACAATAAATATATCTATTTTGTATAGATTATCAAATATTATTCTATCCATTTGATATTACATTAATCCTTTTAATATAATTTCTTTGATTTAATATTGGGTTGGTGGAAGAAAAGAAAAGCAACCGTGACGCAAGCTAATTACTATTTTATATTGATGAATATTATTATTATTATTATTGTTATTGTACTTTTATTAAATGAATATTTCTTATCGGTCTTAAGTCACCTCTTACGTGACAACAATACTTCGTCGACTGTTTTAAAAAATATCATACATTAAAAACTTATAAATAATTATTTGAATTTAATGTAAGTGTAAAATAAATAAAAGTAAATAATTTCTAAGAAAAATGTTATTTCTTACAATACCAAAATTTAGTTTATTAATTTTATTTTTTTTTCTTCTTTTTTTAATAAAAATATTTGTATATTTTTAGTTCAGCGTATAGCAGTCCTCAAGGATCATATACGACCATGAGTTCGCCACGTCAACAGCACAGCAATCTGTTGTTACTTCAACAACAACAACAACAACAACAACAGCAACAGCAACATCAGCAACAACAGCAACATCAACAACAACAGCAACATCAACAACAAGTACAGCTGCAACATATACAATATATGCATTCTCAGCAACAACAACAGCAACAACAACAACAACAACAACAGCAACAGGCTCAACAACTTCAACAATTACAATACAGGAGCCCAACCGGTGGTAGCCCACCTGCTATACAATCTAACATCCCTGAAAATAATAATACTACGACTAGCGAGGATAGCGACGATAGCACTCCTCATTCGGGGACTGTAAGTGATTTCATCATTTTTAATTTAACACGTTGATTGCAATGCCAATTTTACAGGGATTGTCCGTGACGCCACGATTGTCATTTGTTTAAATTATATATATTTCTATCAATCTTGTCGCGCGGGGTCACCGGTGGCCCCCCATGGCAGTAAACGTGTTAAACATTTTTTGGTTTATGTTTTATTCTTTTTTTTTTTTTTTTTGATCGAAAAGTATGATATATTGGGTTGGTGGGAAAATAATGTCGAATTTTTCCACTAAATTGTGACCAAGAATCCGACATTATTTATTAAACCATCCCAATATATACAATTTAATCTAATTTAATTAAATATAATGTTTTTCTTCTTCTTCTTAATTTTCATCGTTGTTTTCTTTTTTCTTTCATCAGATCGCAGGAATTAAAAGACCATCGCCCGAACCGACAGATGTGGGAACTAAAAATCAGAGAAAAACTAAATCACAAAAGAAGAAGAAGAAGAGAGATCCTAACGAACCGCAAAAGTGAGCTACCTCTCAGTTTGAAGCTGTTAAATATTCTTCGATATCCAAAACACTGACACGGTTGTTTGGAAGTATCAGTTTTGATTAATAATCAAATAATATTTCATAATTGAAATGAAGTTTTGTTAATTACGTAAGATATTGTTAAAGCAGCGTGTTATCCAATTTGCAGTTTTCGCGTATATTTAATAATAAAATCATTAATTTTATTTTTATACAAAAAACATTACAATTTATGTAATAATTATTATTATTATTTGCTTCTACAACTATCGTTAGAATTTGGTAGGGTGTTATGATTTATAAACGATCCGAGAGACAATCTTCTTTTCTTTTTCTTTTTTTTTTTCTTCCTTCAAATGTGACCCCACAAAAAATGCAAATGGTTGGATATATCCCTGCTGTAAAGTATCTTATTGAGATAAAAGATAATTTTAGAGATACACACCGCACACACGTGTTACAAGTTTAATTTAGTTTTATATACGTTTTTATATATTATTAGGGTGATCGTTAAATTGCTTCTTTTATTTTTTTTCTCTCCCTCAAAGGAATTTTAAGATAGGTTTTAGTATTAAAATTAAAAGCTAATATTTTATAATATAAATTTCCTTTCCCTTCTGTATTTTTTTTGGAGAGATAGTGGTGGAGACAGGAGACTTTTTTTCAACTTTCGAGATAACCGAATTTTGGTCGTTGAACTTGGATAAGAAAAAATAATTAAACGTAATTAATTAATACGTGTAACATAGAAATATTTACAAAAATTGCAATTACCCTTTTTCAGACCAGTTTCGGCGTACGCCTTGTTCTTCAGGGATACACAAGCAGCTATCAAAGGACAAAATCCTAATGCGAGTTTCGGGGAAATATCAAAGATAGTTGCATCTATGTGGGATGCTTTGGAAATCGAACATAAGAACGTGAGTTTTAAACATTTCTTTCTATCTTTTTCTTTTTTTTTTTGTTTCTATGTCAATAAGTATTTTATTTTCTAATTTAAATCGAAAAAACCTGGGCACGTTTGTTCAAGAAAGTTTAACAGAGGAAAGAAAAAGAGAAATAAATCAAACTATTAAGAGATTCGATCGATACGAATGATTCATTTAAAAAAAACACACACATAGAAGAAAATCTTTTTAAACGACACCACAAGCACCCCAGCAGTTGTTTCTCTTTAAATTTGAATTAAATCGTTGGTTATTTGTTCGAATAAAAATAAATAAATTATAAAGAAGTTAAAAAAGACAAGAAAAAAGTTCGATTGATTTAAACGATTTATTTGAACAAGCTTTTAAACGATATAAAACGTTGAAGATAAAAAAATAAATAAATAAAAAAGAGGAAAGAAAAATATCGAGTTATTTCTTGAACCCTCTCTCTCTCGTGTTGATAATATTTCTCAATTTTGTACACGTCTAAAGACACAAATAAATTATCTCAAAGAATCGAATATCACTACAAACGCATCCACATACATACATATACATATACATATACATATACATATACATATACAATATACATATACATATACAATATACAATATACAATATACAATATACAAAA